>NEEE01009899.1:0-40571 GCA_002278615.1 Pogonus chalceus | reverse complement strand
GGATTATATTTTTATATATTGTAGGTAAGGCCAAATGGAATAATAACTAATATACTCATGGAATATTTCCCTGTTCATGAGAGTCGACCTTGTCGTGGTAGCAGGGCTTAATTATTCTAATGAAAATAGGAATAAGAACCAATGGACTCTCACCAATATCCCATATTTATCATATTGATTATCCCAAATTTTAGCTTAATAACCCGTTCTTTTCCTGCGATAGCATATTTTCCTTTTTTCATGAAAGTTGAAGCAATTTACAACTAAGGAGGGGATTAATAGGAACTAAGTTATAGGGTACTATAAGTAAAATAAAACAAAATATTTGAGGTAAATCATTGTTCTTACATTTATTTTTGACTTTTTTCACATCAGCACGACATATAAATATATTTATATATGTATAATATGTTATTTAATTTTGTTCCTCATACCAGATGGGAAATACACTTACTTTTGTAACAATAGGATCTTTAATTTAACAATATTGGCTTTCTATTGGAAGTTAATAGTATATTCACATTTTTTATTTATTTTTAAATGTACATAGAGAAATATAAATCATTTCTTGGACGTACAAACGTATAAGAATTATGAATTTTCATTAAATACATTCGTTTTCACATTTATTATAAATATGAAAAAATGTTTAAATTATTTTTCAGTTATCTTATACGTATGTTTACTTTTTAATACAATATCGATTGAATTTTTGTATATCAAGTGTCCAATATCATTTTATAACGGTCCGTTATTTAAAAATGTTTAAAATGGTTTTAGTTAGTTGAGCTTTAGTATTTTAAAAGGATAAAAATTATATTGGACTATAGTTAAATGGAATATATTTAATTTAAAATTATTTAAAACGAAATGCATATCTTGTAGGTTTATCTTGTTTTCTTATTTTGGTCAATTTTAATTAGTAAATTTGCATACGTTTTAAAATATTTTTATTTCTAAATAATAATAAAATAGAGAACACCAATTTTGGTGAATTTGGTCGAAATTATCTATAACATTTATATGTTTACAAAAATTAAACAGTTTTAAAAGAATTTATAAAAGGAAATTCATTTTTCATAAGAATTATCTTTTTTGTTTTGTCAATACACAAATTATCTTAACTACTGTTAAGTCCTAACTAAGAATATTAAAAACTTTATTACAATGTTGAAGAAATTGACTTATTTCAAAGGTTTTAATATTCTTAGTTCTAAAGTATCGTTTCTTTGATCATATGATTCGTCTAGAACTATATATTTTTTCTAAACATGGTTGTGATTCGTACAACAATGGCAATAATACTATTCTATTTTTTTATTATTATTANTTTTTTTTTTTTTGTATATTTTTGTTTGTATTTTTTATTTTTTACTACAATTCAGGATTTATATTTAAATTAATTTTAACATAATTATAATTACTGACATATTTAAAAAACATAAAATGTTACAATTAAATTCATATATATTTTCTGATAATTTTAAGTAAATATTCTTTAATCAGTATTAATTGACTTTTTAAATTGTTCAAATAATAGAATTTTTAAATATTTTTTACAACAATTCGTTGTTAATTATTATATTAATAGTTTTAATTAGCTAATGAAACAAAAATCTGTTTAATATTAATTTGATGAAATCAAAAAATAATATGAATAAAATTGTAGGTGTCAGGAACTGTGATAATTTATAAAGTATTGGATTTTCTTTTTATTATAATTAAGATTCTATTATACTTTACTCGATCCGTTATATTAAGTTCTTGTCATTATTAGCAATTATCACGTTTTTAATTCAATAATACACAAACAATTCCATAAGATGCCTAGAACTCGATTCGATAAATAATATTATTTGAATAACTTTCGGAGATTTATAACATTTCAAAAATAAATACCTTTTTTTAGAACACCATCCATTGAAAAAAATTACTTGATATTAATTGGTTTTCAAATAAATAGAACCGAGTTCTTGAAGAACAACATTGGCGGCAAAATTACACTTGATTTGGTCAGCAAGTTCCTTCGGTATCATTCACTTCAAATTCTTTTCCATCATTCGCTGGATCACCATACTCCTCATGAGGTGTTCTGGAGTCTTGAAGATTTTGTCCACGAAGTTGTAATGTTAAAAGATTTGTATGTCCTTCAAGGGCTAGTAATAGGTAACGCCCTCCGCAGGTGATTTCACAAGCGCTTACATTAGCGTTTGGTGTGTATACAGCAATTAAATTACCTATAAAATAATAATTAATTTAATAAAATAAATATTTTTCATTATTTCAAATAGTTATACAAGTACAGTACCTTTATTAATATCCCAGACTCTTATAGCACGATCTCTTGATTGGGAATCAGTTGAAAGACAGAAACTTCCTGTAGGATCTAATCTGAGCAAGCTTACAGGAGCTGTATGACCGTAAAGGGAATATCTGCAATTACCTGTAACAAATAAAATTATATGTGGTTTGGTAATTCAATGTAATAATTATAATACATAATAAATAAAATATACCTGTAATAAGATCCCAAACAAGTATTCTAGCATCTTCTAATCCGGAAATAACACAACCACCTGGTGAACTAATAGCTAAAGACACAGTATTACATGATGGTTTCCACTTTTTAAATAGAGTACCGCTTTGTAAGTCGTAAACTACGATAAAATTCGGTGCAGGTTCATCTATTTCATGACATACACAGCATACATAATTCCCTACAAAATCAAATAACAATAATAGCTATAATGAATAATATATATGTATAAATAAATTATGTTTCAATGTACCTTCATGAGTAATGGCAGATAATGAAGTAATAAAATCATGATGTGGTATTCTAAGATCGTACATTAATTTTCTAGATTTCAGATTCCACACCAATAATGGGAAAGGTTTTTGTGTTTCGTCACCACAGACAAGGACTCTATTTATTTACAAAAAAAAACGGTTTATTTTTAATGTAATCTAACCTAACCTAGCCTATTAATTTATATGTAATTACCTCCCATCCCCCGAGACCAGCAGGGAATTAAGAAAGCGGTCCTCCCCAGCCTTGAACGTGGTAACACAGTCTCCACTCTCAATATTCATTAAATTCACATACATTCTATTTCTACTGAGTGCAACTAAATGTTGTTGATCATGCAATCCATAATAGGGCATTTTTTGGTTCATAACACCTTTTAATTTGGTTACAAAAATACCAGATTCTAAATTATAAACACGTAATTCACGTTTACATAAAACAACACAACGGTGACGATCAATTGGTATTAAATTTATCGGATGTGGAATATTACGAAGTGTTCGAACGCGACAACACCTAAAAACATAATTATTTTAAGCAATTTTATATATAATAAATATATTTAAACATACCTTTCAACATCCCAAACACAAATTTCTTCTTTATCTGTTGAAACAGTTACAACAAAATCATCAGTTTCAGTTAATCGCGTAACTAAATCGAATGTTTTTATCGGTAATCCATTTGTAACACTTTCATTTTGTTCCTTTTCTTGTAATTCCTCTTGTATAATATCTTTCGTGTTTGATACAATGAATGAAATAACTGGAGGATTTCTTGTAACTTCTAAAATCGGTTTTAGAACATCATCTAACTCATTTTTCTCTAATTTATCTTCTAAATAAAAATTCAAATGTGAATAGAACTGTCGTCCGTCATAATTTAAAACTGTTGAGTAAATTTCTAAAAAGTCTTTTAACGTTTGAAGGAAAATATGATTTGTTTCGGAATTTGATGATTTTTTGGCGAGTTGTATGTCCTCTAAAAGTTGATAACAACTGGAACCACATATTTTATCGAATATCCAATTGAGATCAGTTATATATTCAGATGTTTTGTATTTATCTGGATTTAATTGCCAGTTTTGATACGGTAATTCATCTAATTTCCTCCGGTTGTAACTAAAATTAAATTTTATTTATAGGTTATATTTTGACGTTTTCAAATTTATATCATTACATCAATAATCTAAGATTTTATAAATCAGTATTGTCAATCAAAGAAAAAATAAATTTGTACAAATTTGCCAACTGATTGAAAATTTATTTACTAAAAAATTTTCTTACCATTTTCCGTAAAAAGTATCTTGAGAAACAAGTCTAGCAGATAAACTATGATCTTTTTGTGACCACCATTTACCCTAAAATATAAATAAATAAATAATATGTAAAATTTATAAAATATAATTTTTACCGTGAAATAATCATGTAACATATTAATTGCCCATGAACTATGTTCTTTATATCGATCAATAACTGCTTGTAACAACATATTATCTCTCCATTGAACACATAATGTACCATCACCAGTTTGAGTCCATTGCAGGAATGGTGCGAGATGTTTTGTTAATCTGGACCATGCCAGACAAGCTGGAGCCCAAATCACTAACAAATCAATATAAATTAATAATGAATTATTATATTTTAATAAATAAAATAATACCATAAGTATTTTTGCTATGGAATTCCGGATCGAACGCCAGTAAATCAATTGCTTCTTGGTCTGTCAAACCATGTCGTGCCCATGTCATTAAAGCTAAAGCATGCTGTACTTTTGAAACCCCTAAAATAGTCTCCAATTCTTCCAGCATTTGTTGAAGTTGATGAGTAACATGACCTTTCGGTATAATATCATGTTCCTTATCAGCCCACCAGGATGTTTGCCAAGCTAAAACCTAATAAATACATATGTACATATATTAATGAATAATAAACTAATAAATGAAATTAATTACTTTAGCATAAAGTGGTAAAGTGCATTCTTGCACTGATTTCAAAACACAATCTTGTATTTTCGAATTAACTGAATGATTGTACTGCATAACACTTGACATTAAGATTCCTTTCGCTTCAGATTCACCTAATAAAGGCATTTTAATAAAACATGAACTATCTAATTGTTCTGAAAGTTCTTTGTGCATAGCATGATCTTCCGTAACTGTTAAAATTAATTTAATATTACTGGGTAATAAATTCGGTACCCAGTTAGTAACTTTTGTGCTGTACGACTTAAATTGATCAATTCCATCGATTAATATGATTAATGGACGTTGTAAACAACTTGCGCTTAAGACAGTTGGTAAAATTTTCGAATAAGTTTCTAAATTCTAAAACAAAAATAATACAATTAATAAGTTATTATTTTAAATAATAGTAGGTAACCTATAATAACATACATGTGTGCAATAACATTGATGTCCGTAAGTTAAAATTGAACATTGATTCGAAACTGAATTCAATAATTGTTCAACAGTATCAGATTGTGTACTGATAGCAACAAAACGTAAAATTAAAAATGCTTCTGGTAACCATTGTTGACAGCACTGAGCCATTCTTGCAATTAAAGTTGTTTTTCCACAACCACCAGGTCCATACAGAACTAAAGGTGTAGTTTGATCGCTTGTAATGTACCTTTAAATAATTCATTTAATAAAATAATTATAGCAATATATTTAAAAAGATTATTTACTTTTTAATTTCACCAAGAACTCCTTCTCTATTAACGCTGCATTGAGCGGCTCGTTGACAGAAATTAGTTTGTTGGTTTAGCTCTTCAAATAAACTTGATGGAACACCTTGAGCCGGACGTAGTAATATTTTACTTTGATGTTCATCTGCAATTGCATCAACAGTATCTTGAAGTTGTCTCCGAAGGAGAGAACATATTTGTGCAATATATTGTGCGTGTTCTGGTACAGAACTATTTAAACCACCTTCAACATATTTTACAGGAAGGCGAATAATATGTTTCTCATTTAATTGATTCTAAAAATATTTCAATAAATTATTTATTCACTATAAAATATAATTAATAAAAAAACCTTTAGATCTCTTTGTAAATTATTTAAACGCCTGTGAAGCTCAGATTCGCCTGGTTCCATTTGATCTGGTGTCCGAGCTGCTGGAGTATAAACCCGGTTAATCCAAACACAACGTTTAGCTAATTCCTGGCTCATAAAAACAGTATTATGTACTTCTTGTTCGACAACTGTTGTAAGATAAGTATCACGTAGTTCTGTTGAAAATACACCGACTAAAATAGCTAAAATGCGACCGATTTCAGAGCGCCATTCTTCTAAAGCGCGTTCGCGTTCTTCTGCTGATGTTTCCTTAAGATTTAATTATTGTTATTAAAAGAATTCATTGATTATAACTGTTTTAATTACTTTAAATCCTGGGATATGTGAACTAGTTGGTTGTAATCTGTAGCAAGGTGGTTGGGCAGCGCTGTCTAGCTGATACCATTTTGAAAGCAAAGCTTGACCGGATTGATTTTTCGCGCTTTCCATTGCCATTTTGAAATCTGCGCTTTCAATTGTGATTGGAAGTAATGGTGTGCCCAATGAATTATTTAAAAATAATACCGGAATTATGTAAGCTACTTCTAATTGCCCTATAATACATATTAATAATTAATGCTTAACAAATTATAAATATAAATGTATCATCGCAAATTTAGCGCATTTTAATATTTTCAATCAGTTCCCGCACTAAAGATAGGTATTACGTTAAAAATAACAAGTACATTTATTATTTAATTAAATTGCTTACTCTGCAGTTCTCCCAAACATAATTCTGGAAATTCATGATCCTGTTGTTTCTCCAAAAAAGTTTTCCAATGTAAATCAACAATATGTAGTTCATATCCCTTTTCTCTACAATAAGTTCTTAATTCTGGATAAACTGTATTATGTAAAGCTCCTTTCTCCACACAACAATCTTAAAATCAATAAAAAAATATAAATATAAAGATAAATTTCATAGAAATGGAATGAACTGTAAATATACCTTGAGAATCAGCTGCAGAAACATATATAACAATTTTTTTTGTTTTAGAATTAGTTTTTGCCTGTGTCATACGTCCCATTAATAAATGCTGTAAATTATCATTCAAATTTTGTACTTCTTTCGGAACAGAGCTTTCGTAAAGCTTATCAAAATCACGAGGACTTTGAGTACCTGGTGGCGAACTTAGCGACATTGAATCAGCTTTTAAAAGAAATAATAAATCATTAATTGAAGTATTTTTTAAGAATTTATTGTTCCTTAATTAACCTGATATGCTTGAGGTAGCAACTTCTCTTAGTACTTTACTTAAACCGGTTTTCTTCTCAGTTGGAGCGCTAAGGGTTGTTGTTAAGGGTTGGCCAGCTGTTGCTGGTTCCAGTATAACACCAGAATGTTGTTTATTCTCTTGTAAAACATTGTTGATGATGGCTTGTTGTTTCTCTGTACTTAAAGATGGTTTTTTTATTGTCACCTGGTAACTGGATGACCTTAAAGATAAGCACCTAATGAAATTATTATTTCAACTTAACAGTGTTAATAACATTTATTATATATTCAACTTGGATAAACACTTACATTGAAAAACATGTTGTGTATATTATTGTTAATAAATAATTTCAAATTTTTGTGGTTATATTTATTTAGTAACATTTATGTCAAATTACAATAAGTTCCGTTGTACGTCATTAAAAAAGTTACTAAAATTATGACGTAAACATTTGCTATGTTTACATTTACACTTGTAAAGCGATTCAAAATTTATAAAACATTTTTAATGATAATACAATTAAAAATACATATTTGCTTGCATTCAAAGTGTTTTTATAGTATTTTATCGTATTATTTGTTAGGCGGAATTTTAAATAGGTCATACCTGTATTTTGGTTTTGTATTTTTTTATGGGAATCGTAAATTCCTTCGTTTTCCCCAGACTGACGTCATAAATGACGTCAACCCCTCCCTAAAGGGGGGAATTATCTAGTCATACATAGTAAAATTTGTTTACGTCGTAATAATTTTCTTAATTATAGTTTATACTATTAATTAACATGTAACTAAAGAATAGATTTAAATTGAAATGTTGATCATTAAATATGAATTAATAATTAAAATTGTATTGTTTAATTATAAGAGAAATATTTTCATAATATTCCTGGCAAATTCGTATGAAAATATGAAAATAGATTTTTGGCTTAAGTTTTATTTTGCTAATAATATACAAATAACATAAATATTTCGGAAATTCTATTGAATTTTTATATTAAAAATTAGAATGTTTTATTTTTAAAATAGACATTTTGTTGGTATTATTCAATTCTATTTATAAATACTTACTCCTCCGATTTTTGGGACATATTATCCTTATCCTTATGAGCTTGACCAGAACTGCAGGAGTTCCCCATTTTTATATATTTTTTCTATATTCCTACAATTTCTCAAAACATCCCATTTCACCAGAATACAATAATAAACACATAATATTATTAATTAACGCCATTTTAATTACATTTTGTTTATAATTACATTTAAAATAAGATTATTCAATTCATATTAACATTGTAACCTGTTACACTTAAACATTTTTGCTTTATACAATGATTAAAACACTTTTATTATTTATTCAACAAACGTGAAAATAAATAACATTATTAGAATTATAGGTTAATTATATTATATTCGATTTTTATCAATTTCAAAGTAATTTATATGTATATTACAATTTATTTGATTATTAATAAAATATTTAGTTGTTTAATGTTATTATAACTTCGTAACACTATAAATTTTAATTTATTGATAAAATGTTATTTGTTTATGTGTAATAAACACTTTAATAAATGTTTTAAATAACACGGTTTTTAAAATAAACTGCGAGATAGTCTTGTAAAGCAGTCATGATTTGCCCACAACCAAATAATCAATGTTTGGAGAGCGTCGAGACGTTTTCAGAGCAGACGCGTCACAGTGACGTCATGGCATCCAAATCACATATTATAAATCTATTCACCAAGGGGGAGTCTTAATATAGCACAACTACACTTATAAACCATAAATATTGCTTTCAAATTGCGATATTATAACACAATACTTCTTAAAAAATCATTTCTTAAATAATTCAATCATGTTTTGAGTATTTTATGAGAAATCATTCGGAGTATATTTTTAATTTCATTAAATAACAAGTTACGATTTTTAAATTTTTTATATTGTGTATAGACACATGGGCGGCTCGTTAGCTATGCATGTGGTTAATGTTGAGCATATAAATTGTCAACTAAAAATTGTTACGCACATTTCTACAGTTAACTCACATTATAATTGGACTTCTCAAGATCATGCAACAAGGAAGCAGCTATAAATCATTTTATTTTAATTGATAAATGCAGCTTAATTTGTCTTGTGCGGAATATTTTATATTTTTAGTTCATGAAAAATAACCAAGGACAATTGCTAACGCCAAGTTTATTTTCAAATTTGTTATCCTATAGAAATATTTATAAATCACATATAAATTTATTATATATTATTATTATTAGTTAATAAATATACATGTATTGTATATGTAAATAATATATTAATAAAGTTTTATTTGAATATATTTAATGATTTATATATTATTTTANTAGGGAATTTTTATGAAATTTTTTTTATTGGCAACACTGAAGTTACTAGATTTTAAAAAACAGTGTTTCTCATAGTAAAAAAGTTATGCAAATTATTTAAATATTATTATTTTTATTTATTTTACATTTTATAAATTAATTAATATATATTATACACGTAATAAACATTTTATATTAAAATCTAGTTTATTATTATTGATTTAAAGCAGTAATTAATGTTTATATTTTTGACATTTTAGAAAAATATCTACAGTTGGTCAATCTGTATTTTTTCCGGCAACGGTTTTTGAAAGTTTTAAAATAGTTTATGTCAGTGCATTTAAATTTAATGAATTTGTTATATTTTCTATAAATTTCCATTAGTTTTTATGTGCATTATTTTAAAATACTAAAGCTGGAATAAACCGCACTTAGAAATAATTAAATATCAGGTACTTATCATTGAAAAAACGTGATATTTATCATAGCATCATATGTTGCATTGTATTAAAAATCTATATAGAATGCCCCGTACAAAATATCCAAGAAATAGTAAACTACAAGATAAAGAAAATATCAATAAAAAGGCAATAAAACAAGAACTCGTTGAAAAATCGCCTGAAAATATAGCCACGATATGGCTAACAGAATTAGAAACAGAAATGAAAATCGAAATGTTGAAAATGAAAAAAGAATTAAATATCACTTTAGAGACCATTGATACAATTGTTGCTGATGAATTTACTTTATTGGATCCCTCCAAAGCTGAGAAAACACTCGGTGAACTGGTAAACAATAATCTTTTTAAGTTATTCCATGTTTATTAAAGTTTAACTTTGTAGCGAAGGGAAAAATCATTTGCTTTATCAAGTACTGTTATATCAGATGTAACGTCTATTTTAAAAAATAATACAATATTTAAATCGTTTAATAATACTGTTAATAATAATAATACTATTTCAAAATCAAGAACTGCTGCCAAAAATAAGAAACATACAGATGATGAAGGTAATAAAAACAACTTGCTTCTCATTCATTTATACACAATACATTAAGGTTTTTTGGTTCTTATTTCTGTTATAAAAAGCTTAAATCTGACTGCATTTATCTTTGATTTATTGTTAACCATTCATACATTATTGTGCTAACACTTGAATATTTTTTTTCCTACGAACATCAAAAGGTTACCTTACAGCTGGTGAATCTGGTAGATCTGCAAGTAGTGATCGTGCTAGCCGTTCTAGAAGCCGTTCAATTGCTCAAAAAGATAAAACATTTTCTAATAAACGTGTTTCTAGAAGTTTATCGCGTTCAAGATTACAAAAAACTGTTGTTATTCAAGCACCCGAAAAGAAAACTCCTGAGAAACGGCTAATTCCACCGAATAACTTCGGATTTGTAACACCTAAAGTGAGTTATTTGAAATATAATTAATTAATTAATATGTTTTAAATGTTTTTATATGTTTCAGGTGAAACCTAATACACCTTTATCAATTCTACGTCGCCCTAAACAAGGTGAAATGGCAATTTCGATGCAAGGTAGCCCATTGTTAGTCAGTGGAGTTATTACAGAAACATGTGCAAATGTAAATATTCCATTACAAGATGGAAGAATTTTATCGCTACAGCCTAGTAAAACATTAAGAATGTCTGAAATACCACATTTAGATGATGATACACGTCAACAACTTCTTGCTTTAAGAGATAATCTTAATAAAGTTGTTAAATCAACCAACGATCGTTAATTATTAAAACGTTTGAAAGATTCATTTCCTTTTTTTATGTGTATTTCGTATGAATATACTAAAATAATTTTATTTATTAATTAAGAGTTGAAAATCTAACGAAATTACATATGTATTAGTATTGTGTAAGACTGTTTGTAGTTAATTTTAAACTAAAAAATGTAAACAACTTTTTTTTAAATATACTAATCCAGTTAAATGGTGTAATAATAATTTTAAAAAATTTAATATAAAATGACAAATTTATAATTGCATATTATAATGAGCGTTTATTTGCCTTTCAATGTCTTTTACCACACTTTCAGGGACTTTTCTAGCCCTGAAAATAAAATTATTAATAATTTTGTTTGGTTTTTGTAAATATTTTTATGTATAAATACCTTAGTTTTTCCATTTTTGATACAAGAGCCATACGTATGTATCTAGTTCGCATTTCTTGTTCAGCCCTTATTGCTAAACCTTCCTCGAATTTTTCTTTTTGTTTATTAATCCTATCTCTTTCTTTATCATTTACTTGAATTAGAATATCACGTTTATGTATTAAATTGTCTTGTCTCTTCTTTTCGATTAATCGTTGTTCTTTCTGTAAATGAATTACGTTTCATTTAGTTTGCGTAGATTATTTTAAAGATTGAATTACCATGAATTCAGCCTTTTGAACTTCAACAATTCGGAAGAATTCTTGTTTTTCACGTTCAAGCGCAAGTGCTTGTTGTCTTCGAATATTATCAATTTGTTTTGCTCGTTCTGCTTTTAGATTATCATCATCTACTTTACGTTTTTCAGCCGCGGCTTTTTCTTTAGCTCGCCATTGTTTTTCAACTTCTTCTTGTACGCGAAGGGCGTTCATTTCGTCGCGAGCAGCTTGAAGATCTGCTTGTTTTTCTTGTAATGCACGAAGACGTGCAGTTTCTTTTTCTTTTGCAATTTGAGCCAAGCGATATTCTTCCTCTAAGGCAGCTTCTCTTTCTGCTTTTTTACGCATAAATTCTTGTACCTATTATTTATTTATGAAATTAAGTTATATTTTTATATGATTATAAAGCTCTTTATATACCCGTAAATCTGCGATTCGATTTTCTTCCTTTTCTATCTGTTTGAATTTTAATATTTCTTCATTTGCAAGATTTAAATCTTGTCTCATTTTTTCTTGTTGTTGCGCTTTAGCTTGACGCTTTGCTTCGGTATCTTTTTGCATTTGTATCATTGCTAAGTTTTGTAGACGCGCTTCCTCTTCTTTCCGTTCTCCTTCCATAAGTTTTTCTATTTCTTTTTCATGAATTTGTTGCATTTGAGATGCTACAAATCTAAAAGAATTTATTTAATAAAATCTATTAAATTTAATGTGTTAAATAGTTTTTTTTTACTCCTGTTTTCTTATCATTTCCCGTTTCTTAGCATCCTCTTCTTTCTGTAAAGAAATACGTCTTTGTTGTTCCATCATCTCGCATAATCTCATTTCTTCTTCATTTAATTCTTGTTTTATTAATTCTTTTTCTCTAACTTGCGCAGCACGAATTGCTAAACATTTCGATGCTAGAATTAATTGATTTGCATGTTTCACTTCATCCTCTTGTTCTTGGCGTAAATCAAAAGCGCGTTTTAATAAATATTGGTTTTTCTTTTTTGCTTCACTTTCCATCTATAACATTTAATTGATATGAAATATTTTGCGCACAATTATTAAGTGAATTAATAAGTTACTAGAGTTAATTTGCGACCAGCTTTTAATTGTTGTTTTAATTGAGCTTTTTTCAATTCTTCTTTACGAATAGTACTTTCAATTTCTTTTTGTTTTTTTAATTTTTCTGCTGCTTCAATTTTTGCTTGTTTTTCTTCTTGTGTAACAACAGTAGCTTGGTTCATTAGTCTTTCGAATTCCGATTTTTGTAGAGCTTTTGGTTGTTCTCGTGGAGCTCGCAATGGTATAATCATTGTTTTATTATTTGATTTTATTGTATTCATCATAGTTTTTGGTGGCGGTGGATTTAATAAATCTATAGTTGTTTGTCCCAATGTATGTACGCATTTTGTAAGTCTATATAGAAAATTTAGAAAAAAACTTGTTTAAATAATTGTTTAATTAGTTATTGTATTATTACCGTTTTCGTTTATTATCGCTGGTATAAATTTTACTTGCCATTTTAATTTTTAATTCTAGCTTTAAAATATATGCCCCAAATATTCGACATAAAATAAAAATTATGTATNAAAAAAAATGATTAGTACATAACATTTAAATTATCTTTTTTTATTGTCAAATAATATTATTTCTACTTAATAATCATGTTGTATAATATTTAATAATGTTAAATAAAAATAAACAATTTAAAAATTCGCGCAATATTTTCCAAATTTTGAAATGTCATCGTACAGGTGTCAGCACACTTACTATTACAAATTACGACAGAGATATGTGGTAAAATTTCTTGATTAAAATCAATTATCTAATACATTTAATACAGAAATTGTCAATATGTAAAGCAAAATCATTAATTAATCTGTTTATATCATCGTTTTTATATGTTCCTGTATTTGTGATGAAAAAATTGTAAGGTGACAGATCAATTTCAACTGTCAAAGGTATTTGGATATAACAGAATCATTATATTTATTAATCCTATTGTATTTTTACTATTATGTATGTATTATTTTAATTAAATTATCTATTTACGTCTTTATTTAATGAAAATATAAAGTTTAAATTGTAAATTAAATTAAATTTGTGTTATAACCTAAGTTTTCTATGATTAACTTGAACGATATTTTAACAACGTGTATTTATTATTAAATGATTTAAATTATTTATTTTATAGAAGAAAATGTCATCAAGATATTCTTGTAGTCATATGACTACAGTTTCAAACATTCCAATTCAAGAAATCGTCAAATCGAAGGAGGTTTGTGAATCATCAAAATTTTTATCTTTGTTTATAGTTATTTTTAATTATAATATCATGTTAACATTCATTAATTTGTTGTTGTAATGAATGATATTCAAATTTTCTATATTCTTTAATGTATTTAAATAATTAATTGTTATTTTTAGAGAGCATGTTGCAGTGATTGTTCCTGCTATGGACCAAATTTATGGATATGTCTTTATCATGATTGTTTGCGAATAGGATGTTCTGAAAAATTTAATGATCACAGCACTTTACATAATCAAGTAATTGCGTTATATATTTAGTTTATCATATAAAGAAATGATTTAAATATATTGTTTAATAAATAAATTTTGTTTTTAGAAATGTCCAACTCACTGCATACATATGAATTTGTCTACACAGCGAATTTGGTGTTATATTTGTCAATCAGAAGTATTTATGGATGAAAAAAATGTTAAACCATCTTTAACTATTATTTATAGGTATATAATAAAATGACTGATTGTTTTCAAAACGTATTTAACGAGTTTCAAATTTGTTTAGTGATAGTGACAATGAAACAGAAGACCCACGAAATTACGATCGAGAAAGTTATGATTCCGGCCGTGGAAGCTACACAACTCTGCGGGCGGATAGTTTAGAACGTCGTACGTCCAGATCAATAAATAGTAATAATTCAGAATCAAATCATGTTTTTGCGTTTGATAAAACTGTTGGTTTAAATGTTGGAATGAGTGGTGATAGCGCGGGTGATAGCAGCGAGACAGATGATGATAGAAACGGGTCCAATAGAACACGAGGTACTAATATGACTGATGAAATTTTAATAAATATGCTATTATATATTTTTTAGGTCTTGTTGGATTGCAAAATATTGGTAATACTTGTTACATGAACGCGGCATTGCAAGCACTTAGTAATACACCACCTTTAACTGCGTATTTCTTGGAATGTGCTGGAAACGTAAGACTTGCAAGTGAAGGAAGAAAACCTGGTTTAAGTAGAAGTTATCAACGACTTGTTAAAGATATGTGGCATCGAAAAACTAGAAGCTATGTTGTACCTAGTGGAATTTTATACGGAATTAGAAACGTAAGGAATCATTTATAATTATTTATTAGCTCTAAAACAAACAGATTATCATTATAGATATCGAAAGGGCATTTATATATTTACCTCAAATCTAATTAATAAACTTTAATATAGTTTTTACCACAGGTCCATTCAATGTTTCGGGGTTACCATCAACATGATACCCAAGAATTTCTTCGCTGTTTTATGGACCAACTGCATGAGGAATTAAAACAACCAGTTCTAAATACGGACCATCAAACTGCTAATAATACAAATGGTAACGCAATGGTTGGAGGAAATAATGAACATCCATCAACTGGAAGCTGTGATACTTTGGATAGTTACTCATTAGCGGAAGGTAATACGGAAGGACAATTCGGATATGGTTATGAGCAAGTTGAAGGGACAAGTGGAAGTGCTAGTCAAAGTGAAGGCGAATATGAAACATGTGATTCAGGTATTTTTGATTATTTATCTACTGTTCAAAATATAATAAGTAATTGAGGGTGAATTTTTAGGTGTAAGTGAGCGTTCTTCATTAAGTGACGATACAGAAAGATCATCAGATACAAATCGTCGACCGACAACATCTACAAAGCGTCGTTTATCCAGATCAGGGAGTCCCGGACGAACTGCACGTCTACGAAGTAAGCTAACTTCCGTTTCTTCTCATCAACGAAGTTTAAGTCCTCCTGTCTCTGTTGTTGTAGAACAACAACCAGGAGTTGTTAATAATAGTAATTCTAATTTAGCTAGTAATTTAACGGCGGCCACCAGTTCACCACCAACTGGAACTAACGCAAATAACAGCGGTAACGATAAGAAAAAACAAATCAAATACAAGAGTATTATATCCGATGTTTTCGATGGAAAATTATTAAGCTCAGTTCAATGTTTAACATGTGATCGGGTATGAATTATCTTTAAATATTATTTTATCAAATAATAATTAATTTTATCGGTAGATATCAACTCGAGTTGAAACATTTCAAGATTTGTCCTTACCTATTCCAAATCGAGATCATTTGGCGGTTTTGCATGGCACTGGTATCACGAAAACATCAGGTAATAATTCTTCTACTTCTGCTAGTAGCGCTCAGCCTTCAACCTCAGGGTCTGGGGCAGCTGGTGGTGGAGCCTTAACTTGTACCGAAGCTGTATATCCTGGTAGTCAAGATGGATGGGTAGCGTGGTTGTGGACTTGGTTGAAAAGTTGGTTTTACGGACCAACAGTAAGTTTACATGATTGTCTTGCTGCATTTTTCAGTGCTGATGAACTGAAAGGCGATAATATGTATAGGTACAAGCATTATAACTTATAAAAACATTCAAATATTAATATTAATTCTATTTTTAGTTGTGAAAAATGTAATAAATTACGAAATGGTGTAAAATTTTCTAAAGTTATTGATTTACCTGAAGTACTATGTATACATTTAAAACGATTTAGACATGAATTAATGTTTAGTTCGAAAATTTCAAGTCAAGTTTCGTTTCCTCTAACTGGGCTTGATATGAGACCTTATTTACATAAAGGTATTTATAATATAGTTACGTTAAACAATGAAATATTTTAATAATAAAATAATTTCCAGATTGTGTAAGTTCTGTGAGTAATTATGATTTAATCAGTGTAATTTGTCACCATGGAACTGCTGGAGGTGGACACTACACCTGTTATTCCTTAAACACTCACAGCGATAGCTGGTATGAGTTTGATGATCAATATGTAACACGTGTGACACCTGATACTGTTTTAAATTGCGAAGCATATGTTCTTTTCTATCGAAAATCCAATCAAAATATGATTAAATGCCGTAATAGAGCTTATGAATTAATGGAAGCGACGAGCGAATTAAGTGAAATTAAATTTTATGTCTCAAGACAGTGGATTAATAAATTTGCGACATTTGCTGAACCTGGTCCTATTGATAATACTGATTTTTTGTGTCAACATGGTGGACTTAAACCAGATTTAGCTCAATATGTAGATCAATTAACTACTATTGTTGATCAAACTGTTTGGGAATATTTATACGAAACGTACGTAATATATTTGATTAGATTCATTGAATTAATTAATGATTGTTTTTAATTAAAGGTTTGGTGGTGGACCGGCTTGTAATCATTTATATGAGTGTCCAATTTGTGAACAAGCTGCGGAAGCACTTAATAAACGAATTAACTTAGAAATGGAAACTTTCATGCAATTACATCGAGAATTTCAGGTTTGTTCCTTTTTATATAAGTCCATCCCGAATTTATTTAATTAACTTTATTTGTTTAGAATATGGATTCACCAGCAATTACAGTTTACGCTATGTCAATGAATTGGTTCAGACAATGGCAATCATTTATCCGGAATAGAACCTCTGACCCTCCAGGTCCAATAGACAATTCAAATATAATAAATCAACCGGTCCAACCAGGACAACCAGAAACAGTAAAGCCTGGCTCAGATTATAGTCAAATCAGTGAAGAATTATGGCAATTTTTCCATTCAATTTACGGTGGTGGTCCAGAAATCAAACTCCGTACTGGAGTTAAAGTGATTTTACCGCAGCGAAGTCACAGCGTTAGTGCAATACCCCAACGTGATAATTACGAACCGCCGAATTCACCAAGCGCTGGCTCAGATGGTGTACCTGAATTTTTTATACCACGATTGAAACCGAAAAAGCATTCATCACAAAATTTCGATACAATTAATAATGATGAGCGTAAAAACTTCCCGATGGTGCATGATACATCGATGAAGAATATTGAGAATGATGCTGATGTTGAGGAGAAAATGCATAATGATGACACGTGTAACGAAGATAAACAAGATAAAGAGAACGAGGAACAACGCGTCGATGATGAAGATGATACAGAAGAAACCAAAGTAATTATTTATAAAAGAAATATAACAAATAAAGAAAGACGTAATATTACAAAAGAACGGCGTAACGCTATTGATGCTAGATTTCGCCCGTGAAATAAAAATCTTTAGAGGTAATTAAACATGTTTATTTAAATCATTCAATAATCCTTTAACGGATTGTTAATAATATAACAGAAAGTTATAAAGAAAGACGACGAAACTATAAATTAGTGATTGATATTTTGAATATCTGTAGCGTTATTCAAAAATTAAGGTAAGCAACCTATTTATAAAATATTTTGGTTGCAAACAACATGTGGTTAAGTACGAATAATAAATTTAATTTTTAATTAATTTTTGATTAATTCTAATTATATACAGGGTGTCACACCAGATTATTTTTTAACTATAAATATTGTTTCTTAGAATCATGAATTTAATAAACTGTTTATCAAAGTACAAAATTTTATTTCTTTATTTGTTGTTAAAAGCCTTGAAAATTTTGTTATCGTGTGGCAATTTGTATGTATTCATAATCTAATTCAATGAATTAAAAACCAAAATTGAAATCAGTCTCTTTTCTGTATATATATATTGAACTTAATGGATAGAAAATTTTATGTGGTAAAAAATATCTTAAGTACAAAATATTTTCAAACATAAAGTATGATAATTAACAATAAAAATTATGCACTATTTTTAAATGAATTTTAGTTTAATCACTCTTATTATTAAAATTATTTATTGTAATAGGAATCACATTGATTCATTAATGTGTAATTTTATTTTATTGCCTAGTACATGACCAGTTATATATTAAATTTGCCACTTATATCGTGTCATAATATAATAGTCTTAAAAAAAAACTGTGGTATAGAAAAGAGCATTTAATTTGATAAACATTCCTTTATAAACAAATAAAAAAATGCTTATTTCGCTCTTTCTTTAGCTTTAACAAATATATTTGCTAATTTTATTTTATTTTTTCTATTTTAAATCAGAATTTTAATAATTTGTTAGCTAGCGAATACAAATTTTTATCAGGATACATTATAAATGAAAATATACCAAAAATGCAAATGTATTATTAATTTTTAAGGGATTTTATTGTATTTTGTGTGTTGCATGATTTCTTTTTAAATATTCAATTAAATGGTGTACATTCTTTTACTTCAGGTGTTAGATTAAATATATTAATTAGTATTTTAAATTAATTAAAAGTTGTGTTCTTGGAAATTGTTATTTATGTATATTTTAAAACTACTTAAATTAGTATAATTGTATTTTTTAAGTTTCTTGACAATCTATATTTGTTCTTAAAATTGTTAAATAATTACAAATATAGATAGAATAGTTTTTATTAAAAATATTTGACCCCAATGTGGAATAAATTTAATTTTAATTCGCCAAAAATTCCGAAGATAATTACTTAGAAACACATTTTTTCGCTCTAATGAATGATTTTTTAATTAGTTTAAATAACGTGTCGTTGTTTTAAGAATCAAATATTGTTGGATTCTTTTTTTATCCTTTTAGAAATTTTTATTTAAACTTAATAATCACAAAGCGTAAATTATCTTTCACTTTATTATATTCAAAATGACGTCAATATATTTTGATTTATTTGTAGAAAATAAAAATATATTTTGACTTTTTTTTGTATGTGATAATTTATAAAAAAATTGTCAATTGTAATGGTATTAAAATGTTTTTTAAATGTGTATGGAAATGGGAATAATTTTATTTAATAAAAATAAATAAATGGTGCAGTTGTTATTTGTTGATAAATTGTTATATTAATTTTAATGTAATTGTGAATTTATTATGATTTGAATAAATATTATAATGATATATACTGTATGTTTTATTTATAAATAATTGTGTAATATACACATTGAAAAAAATCGTGCGTCTTCAAATCTAATTTAGAAATAATTATTTGAAATTTCACCTTTATATAAGGACATGCAATTGTTTATTGTCTTTGTGCAACCATAAGACAATTTTTTGAATACTATACACATCTTTAAAGTTATTAAATTTTGGCATGTTGCTAAAAAAACTATTATCCCATTGTCCTTTACTTAATGATATCTTAATACAAAAAAACCTCAAATGACATTTTACAAAATTACAACAAGAAGTAAAAATACTTTCAAAATTAATAAAAAACTGATAATAATTATTTTAAGAATACATGTGGCCTAAATGATACGCTTTTCTGATCATTAAAGTCGCTAAACTTATAAATAAAATAATGTTTTATATGAAATAATTAATTTAATTTTATTTAGAACGTTGAACTTTTATTAAACGGTAGTTTTTATATTCAATAATTCAAATCCTGTCATTGTAACAACATATGTTTTTTTATTATATTTAATTAAATGATTTTTAATACTAATTAACGTTGTTTTGTATTAATTAAATTTAATAATTGTCGAATTAATGTTAATCGAAATATTTCGTGGTATGTTAAACATATTTTTATGAGTATTGATATAAAAATAATTATATTCAGAATTTGGAACGCTAGAAGTTTTTCAAAAGTATCACATTTCTAACATGCGAAAAATATTATATGTATTTTCTACACGCTATTATAATAAATAATAAATTTCGGATTTATAAAAACGAAAATAAGACTTTAAAATGAATACATTGTTATTTCTGCAGTGATTAGAATAATTTAACTGGAAACTTTTATAAAATTATGTAAATAAATTATTTAAATTTGTTGTAATTTAAAATTATCGTTATTTTCCGTGAAAAATCGTGCAATACCGTGTATATATACTTTCATTTTTAAACAAATTTTTATTTGTGCAACTTTCTATACGATTTTCTGATTGGCTCATGGTATTTTATGTCTGGGGCGCGCTCCCATCTGAAAGTGGGTTAAAGAAAGTTACTTTTTTCAGTTCGCAAGCGCAATTTTAGTCAGTTTGGTTTAAAGTGTTATTCAACACAGGTGTGTTTCTAGTTATTACAACGGGGAACTGTTTATACTAACAGGTAACAATATTTTTCATAATATTCATAATAAATCATTTCATTTATAATCCCTACAACAAAACTATTCAAGTTTATAGTTCATAAAATGAATTTAAAGATATTAAACAATAATTTAACATTTTTTTACATAGAATTTTAAATTCATTATGACCTAGTTTAAAAAACTTAATAATATTTAATTTTAATATTTTTTTATTCGATAGAATCGATAAATTGATTAAATATTTTTCAATACTATATTAGAAAAGGTGCATTTAATATAATTAATATTTTACCATGACTTCCTGCCTGTATCCTTGTTCATTTATTTGTTTATCTCCTTCCGGAATCTTTATAATAATTTAATATTTCTGGGATACAGTGGCGCATGTTATTATTTATTACGTAAAATATTTAGCATAAACCTGCGAAATTTAAAGTATTTATTAGGTAAATAATATAGCGACATGTTTCGCATAAAAATGAATCATATTCTAACTAATATTGTTATGTTAATTTTATATTAATAATTAAATTTATTATTTGTTATATTGTTTAACAATAGATAAAATATTCCACATAAATAGTTATTTTTAGGAAGAACAAATTTATTGACTTTTTAAGTACTGATAATAGTCTTATCTATTTTGTTTAGTAGCGAAAAAATATAGTTTTATATATTTTTTTATTAATAATAATTTTTCATGTAGATTAATAAGTTACAGGATTAATTGAAATTCATCTAAAGATGTATTGCGTGTTATTGAACATTAAAATAACATTAAATTATGATTTATTCATACGCAATAAAATATAAAAATAGTTTTTTGTTATGTCTGATTGTCAAAAGTTATAAAAATTGAAAAATACAACCAATAATAAATAATGATTGCAATCAAAACATGGTCAAGTATAATTATGCACGGATTCTATTGTTGTTTATATGATTTGACATTGGATTTTATTATTTATATGATTCGATAGATATTTCATGGTTCGTTACTTTTATATTGTTAAAAAAAAATTATTTTTCGGTGTGTGTAATTATGATTAATAAATAATGTATGAATCAGATCTCGCGACATAGATTTAACATTGAATAGAAAGTAGATATTTTATATTGGGCGGAAAGTGAAAACCTTTCTTTGCCTGTTAACATGAGGAATTTTCGTTTCGCTAGTTCTTATATACGCAAACAACTGCTATCTTCTTGCATTGACCTAAATTATGATTTCTTTCCTTTTTTGAGTTCAAGAGCAAAATGAATGCTTACTCTTATTATATGCTGAAATAACGGTACTTTTTGTTGTTATTATACGAATTGAGTACATAGCTTTTTTTTAAATCATTTATAAAAAAACAATTATATATATTAGTAATGCTTTTTGTCTTTCTTGTATTTAGAAATATAAAAGTAATCAAATTTTACCTCGAATAATAACTGTAAATTATTCTAAAAGTATTTAAAAATAAATGTAATTTATTTTACGATTGTGTCACTAAATAAAATATTTTAATAGGTTTTCTATAAACATTTTTTTTTTGTGATTTATATTCATTTTATCTATTTCTAGTTCCTAGTATTTTATCAAACTACTATAAACTATAAACTATAAACAATGATAAAAGCCCTTTTGTTTAAATAAATTAAATTTTAAACTTAATATATTATCTTTTTAACATTTAAATATATTAGAGATAAGTCATGAATGCGAAACAAGTTATTACAATAAATATTTGTTTTTAGTTAATAAACCACCTTTAACTAAATTCAAAAATAAAATAAATTCAAATAAAAAAATGGGACTTGGTGGACAACAAGATCAAGGTGAAAACGAAGTGTATGTATGTTCATTACCAGAAGATGTGAAAAAAATCGCTTTAGAAGAATTACGTGAAGATGAAAATATAAGAGATCAAAGTTTACAACAAATGCGCGAATGGATCGCAAAACATCCAAATATTAAACGCTGTAGAACTGGTAAATATATTTTATTGTTATTGCATCGATATATTTATTTCAAGGTGATGTCCATAATAATAAAACAATAAAATAAATAATTTAAATTTAAATTAACTAATTAATATTATGCATGTATTGTAAAATTTATAATTGTTAATTAAACTTACAGATACTTTATTTCTACTTCGTTTTCTTCGTACGAAAAAATTTAGCGTTCCTCAAGCATGTGAAATGTTAGAAAGATATTTAACGATTCGTCAATTATATCCACAATGGTTTCAAAAATTGGATTGCGATGATAAAGAAATCGCTGATGTTTTAGAAGCTGGATATTTAGTGCCGTTGTTAGAAAAAGATAAAGGACGAACTGTTATTTTTAGTTCTGTTGGACGGTTTGATCCGCATAAACATACCTCTGCAACTATGGCTAAGGTTCATAGTCTTATAACTGAAGCTTTATGTGATGATGAAGTTAATCAAGTACAAGGGTATACTTATATTAACGATGAAAGCAGTTTTTCTATGGCACATATTAGCTTATGGAGTTTAATTGATGTTAGAAATATGTTGCGATGCATTCAAGTAAGAAATTTATAATTTCATTCATAAAACTTACTAAATAAAATTCAATTCTATTAAATATTCTAGCATTCAACTCCAATGAGACATAAATCTAATCATTTTATTAATATTCCATCATGCGCAACCAAATTTTTAGAATTTGGAATTTCACTTTTGAGCGAAAAGTTGAAAAGTAGAATTAAGGTACTTACATAAATAGTCTCATAGTTTTCATCAATTATTAATATAATTTATTCTGTATAGATTCATAAATCGATAGAAGAACTTCATTCAGAAATTGATCCTAAGATTTTACCAAAAGAATACGGAGGTACTGTACCTTTATCTGAAATGATAGAAGCGTTAAAAAAGACGTTAAAAGAAAAACGTGATCAAGTTCTTGCACTGGATGATATGTATATTGAAATAAATGAGAAGGAATGTAAACTTTTATCGGAAATGAATGAAGAATTAGGTTTAGGAATAGATGGTACTTTTAAGAAATTAACCGTTGATTAAAAAAACGATTATTTTTGTCTCTACGTTTAAATTTAATTCTATTTTTATAGGTAGGATCAACTGTTGTTTATTTATTAAGTTATAATTATAAATTAATAACGATTGATTCAACCGCTTACCTAGTTTCTATGATATATTACATTAATAAATATGATTTTTTTCTGTTTGATAGTTGCATGTTGTGGATTTTTGTGTTGTCTAGTCTGTTTGTACTTTTAAATTTATTTGTAGTTTTTATTTAATTTTGTGATTCGATTAAGTTTTGCCCAAAGGTGGAATTTAGTTACCTATTTTAAAGTTTAAGACAATTGTTATTTTCTATGTAGTTTATACATATTTAATTGTAATTTCTCGTGTTTAATTATTTGTAATATTATTATTGTATCTGTTTAATTTTATTCTTTAGTTATGTGCATGTTAGTTTTTCTCTTTTTTAATTATTTGTTATTATATTGTGATGGTTTATGAAAAATAAATCTTTTCAAAGTGACATTTCGAAAATTTTATTGACTTTTTGAATCAAAACCCGCCATTTTTTAAATTTAATTAGCATTTTAAACCATTAGCGCGCTTACAATTTTTATTAAGAAGGAGCAAAAAATTCAAATTTGAAATAATTTTTTTCCAAAAATAATACGTTAAAAGGGTAGATAATTAAATAAAATGTTTCTGTTATTAATTTCATTCAACTAAATAAGTAAATAATTGGAAAAACAACAAATTATGTATATTAAGAAATACTAAAGAAATAAAACGGTGTCGACGACTATGTGCATAACAATGTCACCAACTGATAATTTTCTATTGCACTAGCACTTAAAAAAAAGTAAAAATGGCAATTAATTTGAATATAAATTTATGCATTAAATAGCCCATGAAGTATATATAATGAAATTATAAATTAAATTGAAATAAATTGTATGTATTAGAAAATAATGTACATAAATGCAAGTGAATTGACAGTTGATTTATAAATAAAGTTGGCATCATTTTTAGTGGACATTAAAGATAGACCGACATTAACTGGTACGCGGTTTTAATGATCCAACATGAGTGATTATTCAGCGGTTGCTCCGCCTCAGAATTTCCAATCATCCGCTTTTGCGGCGGCTTTGCAAAGAGCCAAACAGGTACAAACTTTTAATCAACATTTGAATGAAATCAAAACGCGATAAGAATGGTTTTGTAGTGACGCTACTGACAGTAGTCGCCATAACGCCATATTTGACAACTTAGTCAAAAGAATAATTTCCCTCAGTTAATATTAGTTTTTTGTTTATTTTATTGTGTTTTGTGTTGATGTTTCATTCAATATAATTAAATAACATTGTTTTTGATTAACTGAAAATGAGTTGAAAGTGATTAACAAATTATTACGATAATAACCGCGTATTTTATCAGTTGCGTCCAAGCTTCTTTAAGTTGCACTTATTTCGCATAGATAATTACTTAAATTCGTGCTTAAACTAAGCGTTAATTAGCTACATACCTGTTAAAACGTATTTGTTATCAAGTTTGTTAATGAATATAGTATTTATATTAATTAAAAACTACTGTTACAAATAATGGTTCAGGTTAGATTTTCAAGCATGCATTTACGATTTTTTTTACCTTAAAAGTGTTGTGTTATTTCATAGATCGCCGCTAAAATAAACCCAGGTGGATCTTCAAGTGGTCAAAAACGTCCTCACGAAGAGGGTGGTGGTAACGGGGAACCTGAAACAAAAAAATTAGCAGGGAGTGGCGGTCACAACGACGTCGGGGGTGGTGGACTCGCTCAGGCCGCTGCACAAGCGGCTGCGGTTGCTGCTAGAGTAGCTGCTGCCAATTCTGCTGCCGGTGGTGGTGGAGGTGGAGGAGGAGGACACATGGGTGGACTTGGAGCTGGAATGGGACCCCCAGGTATGGGTGGTTCCATGATAAATGAAGATATTAAAGTACCAGATAAAATGGTTGGATTAAGTAAGTTTTGCTTTTAAAATAATTATCCCTTTGTGCTTTATTGAGACTTGATTATAGTTATCGGTCGTGGGGGCGAACAAATAACTCGTCTTCAAAGTGAATCCGGTTGTAAAATACAAATGGCCCCAGATTCTAATGGGCAACCTGATCGGATATGTTCTTTATCAGGTTCTCGAGAAGCTATTAACCGTGCAAAAGATTTAATCATGAATATTGTCCATCAACGCGGTAGAACAGAGGGTTACGGACCTATGGGAGGTGATATGGGACCTGGGAACGGTCCAAATGGACCTGGTGGGCCTGGTATGGGTCCAGGCGGACCGATGGGACCACCTGGGGGACATGGGCCACCTGGAGGACCGAACCATGGTGGACCAGGAGGAATGCCACATGTAAGATTATCTTTTTTTGATCATTCATAAAACAAACAAACCATTCTTAACATATCATTTATAGCAAATTGAAATTATGGTTCCTGGCCCAAAAGTTGGTTTAATTATTGGTAAAGGTGGTGAAACAATCAAACAACTACAAGAAAAATCTGGCGCCAAAATGGTTGTTATTCAAGATGGTCCTAATCAAGAACAAGAAAAACCTCTTAGAATAAGTGGTGACCCACAAAAAGTAGAATACGCCAAACAATTAGTTTACGACCTTATAGCTGAAAAAGAAATGCAAGCTTACAATCGACGTGGAGGCGGAAGAAACAGTGATGATGGCGGTCGAGGACCTGGGTAAGTATACTCTAAAGTTAGTTTCCGAAGAAATATTAACATTATCATTGTAAAGGGGTCCTGGATTGGGACAAGGTGGCTACAATGATTACGGAGGTTCAGGTAACCTTGGAGGAGACAGCGTCGAAGTATGCGTCCCTCGAGCAGCTGTTGGTGTAGTGATCGGTAAAGGAGGTGATATGATTAAAAAAATCCAAGCAGAAACTGGAGCTAGAGTTCAGTTTCAACAAGGACGTGATGAAGGACCCGGCGATAGGAGATGTCTACTAACCGGGAAACCACAACACGTAGATATGGCTAGACAAAGAATTGAAGAATTAATTGATAGCGTTATTGTTAGTTATTTTATAATATAAACAAAATAATTTCAATCTAAATATAAATATTTACAGCGAAGGGATGATGGACCACCACAAGGCGGTGGACGTAACAACCGAGGCCGAAATGATCGTAACAACGATAGAGGTGGAGCTGGTGGAGGTGGTTATGATCGTGGTATGGGACATGGAGGTCCACGGAACGGAAATAATGATTATGGAGGTGGTAATCCCAATTCTGGAGGCGGTGGAGGCTGGGGACAAGATAGAAATAATGAACAACAAATGGAAGTGACCTTTGTTGTTCCATCGAATAAATGTGGCGTTATTATTGGGAAAGGTTATTATTGAATTATTTAAATTAATAAAATATATTATTGCTATAATAATAAATATAATTGTAGGAGGTGAAACAATTAAACAAATAAATCAACAAAGTGGAGCACATTGTGAATTGGATAGGAGAGCAACTGGAGCGACTGCTGGTAGCGATAAAACATTCGTTATTAGAGGTAGCCCGGAAAATGTTGAAAATTGTAAACGTATTGTTAGTGAAAAAGTACAAATGGTATGTAAATTAAATAATTATTTGAAAATATAATTAAATAATGAATGACATGTAATTGCAGTTATTAAATTTCGTATGTACAAGTGGTAGTGGAATACCACAAACAGCTACATACCCAGGTATGGCCCCACAGGGCTATACTCCACAAGGTTGGGGTGCCCCAGCTGGTTACCAACAACAATGGCAGCATGGTCCAGCTGCTCAACAACCCGATCCAGCTCAAACAGCATCTATACCAGGCGGTCCTGGCGGTGCTATGGGGCCTATTACACCTGCACAAGTACAAGTAAATCCACAGACAGGGCAGCCTGATTATAGTATGCAGTGGGCAGAATATTACCGGTAAATTATTAATTTTATTTATATGTATTCATAAATAATATAATTAATTGTTTGTAGGTCACTTGGTATGCATAGAGAAGCAGAAATGATTGAACAACAAGCTAAATCAAAAGCTGCTGCTGCAGCGGCTGGTATTCCATCTGCTGGTGGTGCTCAACCTGGAATGCAACAACCAGGTCCAGCAGCACCAGCTGGTACACCAGCAGCTGGCCAAGCAGCAGCGCAACCAAGTCCTGCTGGAGCGGTTGCTAATGGTGCTGCAGGTGGTTCACAACCTGATTACAGCGCCCAGTGGGCTGAGTATTACAGAAGTATTGGTAAAATTAAAGAAGCTGAAGCTATTGAAGCTCAAATGAAAAGCAAGGTATTTTTTCATTGTTATTTATAAATGAATTTGAAACTAATTGGTTATTGTAAAGGGGGCACAACCAGGAGCAGCTGCTCAACCAGCAGCTGGTGCTCAAGTTTTAGGCGCAGGGGCAGCTCAACCAGGAGCTCAAACTGCTCAATTTCAACCTCAACCACAAGCGCAAGCCGCTTATGGTGCTTATCAACAAGCTGCTGGTAAATAATATCAATTAAATAATTTAAAATTAATATTTACATGATAAAATTAATAATAGGTTATTATGCGGCCCAACAACAACCAGGAGCTCCTCAGGCAGCCCCACAAGGACAGTATAATTTTCCAGCATATAACTACGGTCAACCAGGTGCCCAAGAAAATTAATCTTCCAGGACGGACAGTCCGCGAATTACAAATAAATGTAAGTAAAAATTGTTTCATTAAACATATTTTGTTTGTTTCTTTTAATTTAATCTTTTTAATCTCTCTTAATTCTAAACTTGAAAATTCTTACACCCTGATCCAGATTTGAAATAACTATTTTATCTGTTTTGAATGATGGTTGCAAAACAAATTTGCTACCTAAATATGCATATATATTTATTTTTCGTGTGTTATGATATTCATTGCTGATATATATTTATTGTTGTGTCTATTTACAGAGGTAACGAAACCACTGTAATATTTTGATTTATCCATGTTCTTTATAGCTTGTATTTTATTTCATATTATTTCATTATTGTGGTGGAAAAACTGATATATTATTATATACTATATAATGTTATATTTATTATAAATCTGGTTCATTTTTATTTATTTATTTTATATATTGTTATAACTTCTATTGTATTTTTATTGTTTTGTGTGTTTTTATATAAGTATGTTTGATGTTTATATCAAATGCATATTTCGAATAATATTAATTTAATTAAATAAAGAACTTTGCTAGTGATTCTATTAAATAGTTATAGAATTTATTCGAAGTATGCATGATATAATATGTGTTCTATTTTGTTGTGCAAAAAATTTGCAGGCATCGGTCGAGGCAGGGCTACAAGTATTTTTTTTGTGTTGTAATTTTCCAGATGATGTACTATTAGTTGGCGTTTCAAGTCTACCAAAGGCAGAAAAAAATTGGCCCCCCCATTCTCGTTGATACACGAACTTATATCATATTTTATGTACATTATGAATTGCGACAATTTTAGAAATATTGTTTCCCTCCAAATATAGTTACTAGAATTTTGAATCAATTAATTAATACTTAAATATTATATATTTAGTAATTTATTGTAAATTAATATAATAATAAATTCTTCAAAATGTATAAAAATACGTATGATTTTGACTGATTTATTAGTGACTATATATAAGTAATAAATAAAAAATTCTGAAATTGTCGCAAAATTATGAAACATGTCATTTTTGTCATTAAATTGTTATAACATGCCCATATTTTTACTGGCCCACCAAAAAATGGTATTTGTATACATTTAATCTTATAGATGTACTATTATAATGTCCCAAAAGTTAATAGTTGTGCAATATACGCGACGAATTACGAAAATTCAACAAATAAAAAATAAAATTGCATGAACTTAACAAAAAATATTCAATTGTTAAAAAGTTAATTTATTCAAATTTGCTCAATTCTTTTTAATACTAATTTCTGGAGTACAATGAATATTTTTGAACCTAATACGAATTAATATTTTTACAATTGAATATTGTTCATTACGATATATGTTCGTGCTTTATTTCCATTTTAATTATTGCCACTATGTGGTTTCACATTTAAAATATAATAATACATAATTCACAATTTTTAGTAAACACTAAAATAAAAATTAAAAAATTTTTTTTTAGTTTAAATTTGTTTATTTAAACAAATTTATAGTTTTTAAGAAATAATTAGGTAGATAAACAATATGTACGATAAATCATATACTAATATGTAAGAATTTATATATATTTTTTCTCATTTTTTTCAAATTTTTAATTTACTTATTTTTTTGGAATTTTGTTTTTTAATTTAATCAGATCTCATACATTAAAATTCATTCATTAAATCATTTTAAAAAGAAATTAAAATTTTCATACTTATAAAAAAATTCATATAAATATTAAAAACAAGAAAAAAAAATGCTTCGTAATATTAATATTTCGCAAATATTTTATGGAATATAAAATGTACCTATTTAATAAGCTTAAAATGATTTCTTTTTGTTTGTTCATTTATTTGTGCCCTTAGTTGTGTATGTAAGGTTTATGTAGGATGAAAATAATTGGCCGCCGATTTCCAAATGGCGTCGTAACTTGTATTTAAATGAAATGAATAAAGTTATGCAGTATTCGAAAGTGTAAAAATTTTGTTTATGGATATAAAAATAATTTACCAAAGCGATGGGTTTACCATTTCAAGGAAAAGGATTATTATAAAGCCCGATTCCCTTCCCAGATGTCTTCAAGTTTATGGGTAAGAAATCCTTTAGATTTTAAGCTAAATAACAATTAGAATTGTTAAAAATGTTTATAATTTTGATAATAGGTTATTTTACAACAGTATTAATCAAATTTTAATTGTATTTCATTTCAAATAAACTGTACTTTTTGTCTATTGTAGGCAAATTATCAAAAATATTGTTAATAACAACGAATTTGTAATTATATTTAATAAATTATATATATTTAAAAATGTGAAACTAAACTATGATGAAAACATTATTAAATATAATTATAAAATAATTTTGGGCCCTATAAAAAATTCTTAATGTATTCTGTATGTTCACGCCTCGAATTATTAAAAAATTATAATCACTGTATTTTATTTTGATATTTTTCTTTTTCAGGATGCATCATCATAAAGATAAATAATTTATTTAAATATGTTTATGTATTTTTAATACACCTTGTAGCCCCATATTTTACTTTTTATAAAGTATATATTTATTTACAAATTTCTCTTAATTCGTGTATTCTATTAATAACGTGATTTTTTTGATAAATTATTAAGTGATAATTATTTAGGTTGGACTCCGAAATACAAATTTTCGAGGCTTCTTAATAGAAACTAATGGTAAATATGTTTTTTTGTTTATTTTATTTGTAAATTCTTAGATATATTTATATTCTTAAACGATATTATTTATTTAATATTATATGCAGGTGTGTGTTTAATTGAATTATTTACTTTTTTATTGCTTTGCTATCGCTTTTATTTATTGAATTATATTTTATTTCGTAGAAATGTTCAAGAAATGTGTCTTAAAATGTTTTAAAATATTTATAAAGAAATATTTTAAAATATACATATATAACAAGTTATAATGAAATAATTTCTTGCATGTAATTTAAAATTTATGCTTGTGTAAAAAAGTAATCTAAAATTTTTTGATTACTGCTTACAGATTGTGGACCTTCTGCACTGCACTACACAACTTAAATTTTATCAAATTAAAAAAATATTTTTGTTGAGAATAAAATTAAAAATAATGCTTTAAGAATTTCGTATTTTTAGATTTCAGATATCCAGCATGCTTCTATATATATATATTTCATTAAATTCATTGTGTGTGTATATATATATTCTATTGTTTATTTCTCAGATTCATGTATATACATATGTATATATTTAATATTCACTTTATCATAATTATCTGATAGGTGAAATCAATTTATAGCACTTACTAATTTTATGTTTATTTATTTTTTTAAAATTTTATTTCTCTTATTCGGAATAAATATGTTATGTATTTAGTTTTTAAAAATATTTAACTATATACCCTGCAGTTCCACTTATTGTGTTTTATAATTATTAATGTTAAATTACAAAAAAAATGTGCGATATTACTTTGATAAGCTGTTAAGTATAAATTATTTATTTGTTTGTTGTAGCAGAATTTATCACATTTTATAATAGTTGCGTTCGTATTTATATGAATGCATAAAATAGTTAAAACAATTGTGATAGTTCTGCAATGTATATATGTAATATTTTTTAAATAATTATTCTGATTCAGCTTGTTTTCTGCTCAGTATTCAAGATTGGAGTCAGAGAAAGATTCGTTAAGATGGTGGTAATCACTTGGTCGTTTGGACATTCTAAATCGATGCTATTATACCCTGATCACATGATTTTAAAGGTAAGCTTTTATATTTTATTATATTAGTACATAATTAATTAATTAATGTATATAAAATTTATTTCAAGAGATATATAAACGTAATATATAAGTTTTATATGCATTGATATTTTTATTTTAAATAAAATTTTATGGCTTAAAGCCACCGCCATAGAATTTTAATTATTTTTTATTTATATTTTACAGCGCGTGCCCTGTTTCCCCACACACACATACACACAGAAAATTATAAACAAAAAAACAAAACGGAAGTAAGACTGAATAGAATTAGGAGATGAAAATCGAAAACTCTCAAAATGCTTATATGAGTTTTCATAATATTTATATTGTACAATTATACAAATTGAAAATAAGTAAATATAGAAATTAAATAGAAAAATACAAACCACTTTCGTTTTTTAGAAGTTTTTTCCTTGATATTTCTTCACAATATTGTTTAAATGTTGGATCAGCAAATTGAAAATACCGTGCTCGGGATTTGGGTTGAGATTTCTTCGGAATTGGTATTGGAGGTTTGAATGACACTGCTGATGGGTTGAAGTCTTCGTATAGTTGCTCCGACGAACTTAAACACACAACTGATGTTACTAACGAGTTCGCACAGTTTAATATAAAAGAATGATTATGTCTTAAATAATTTCATTAGTAAAATAGGAATTGCGAAATCAATTAGCAAGTGACTGAAGTTGTTGAATACATGTGACTATAAAACTAGAAAAAAATTACCATTTTCCTAATTCAGGGGGTAAACTACCCTCTCCAGTTGCTGGTACACCAATAGCTATATGTTTTGCCATTTTGCAAACAGTTGGATGATAATGTCTTGATAATGGGATTAATTCATATAAAGCCGTATTTGAGGCATTACAATATTCTGGATCATCTAATTCCGGAAAATAATTACCATCTCCAACTGATGTATCTAAATCAAGAAGTATATCGATGAATTTATTTAACTGCATGATATTTTTAATCATTCCAAGACTTCCTAAGGTTCCATTATGATGTAATTGTAAACTTAAGGTGCTTAAACGTTTTGTAAATCCAATTAAGCGTTGATGAGTGACTTTTTTACGTCGTTTTATCAAAGCTTGAGTTAAAGTTTGAAGGACAATTAAAATGTTTTGATGGTTTTTACCGGCATGTGTTGATAATAAATTTGAATATAATGAAATGTAGAAACGTGATGGATCTAAATTTAGGGCTTCGCCTTGTCCACTTAACATTATAAGAACTGTTTGAATGCAATGTAATTGTTCACGATAACCAATCCAATCTTCTTTTAACAATTTATCTAATACTCTAACTAAATCCGAATAAAATTCTAAGTTTATAACATGAGCAAATCTGTAAATTATATTATTTATAATAATAAAAAAAATGTATTAATTAATTAAAAACTTACTTAGCAAGGCCTTCCAAACACACTCCTAATACTCTAGTGTTAGAAGAACTTTTTAATATACGAAAATAAATTCCAAACACAACTTTAGTTATTTCTGTTAAATTCTTTTGTTTCTTTTCTTTATTTTCTTCCGCTTTTGTTTCAAGTAATTCCTTTTCTACAGCTTCTAACTTCTTTTTTCTCTATAAAATAATTAAATTCAATCATTTGTTACAAAATTCTTTTAAATTTACTTACTTTACGTTCTTTCTTAGACATTTGAAGTAATTTTTGTTTATGTGACATTAATTTTTTCTGCTTTAATTCCTGTTCTTTCTCTTCATCTAAATTAATATCTTTTATTTTTAATGCTAATAGCACATCTAACATTTCTACATGGACATTATGAGCGTGAGTTTTTAAATAATGATTTATTATACGTAAAATCTGGAAATTATGTTTTAGTTTAAATAAATTTATAATTGTATTATTGTAATTTTTACCTTAAGAGTCAGTTCGCCTTTTTTATCATCTTTAAAAATTGTTTTACAACATGCATTTACCATTAAACGAACCGGTTCAAATCTGTGATTCATGAATGGAACTACAGTTTGCGCAATATTTTGAGAAAAATTAAAATATGGATGTGTAATTAGTAAATCACACATGCAATGAATTGCAAGTTCCCCTAATTTACATTCTCCCTGTAGAACAATACATTTAAATTATTAATTATTAAATAATAATAGTGTAATAAACTTACAGCTGTTCGTTTCCTAGTATCACCTTTCTTTTTAACTAAAATCATTGCAAGTTTTTCTAATTTTTGTAAATATTTCTTATAGTACAATAATAATTGTGTTTCATATTTTTGCAGTAGTAATGTATCTTTCTTAACTAAAACAAAAAATGTAATTAGTATTTGTTTTAACTGAAAAAAAAAAAAAAATGTTATCTTACGTTTAACATCACTAGTTTCATGTTGTTTTATTTGATAACTTGGTAGTAGATCTTTAAAAACTTCTAGTAATGATACAATTGCTAGTTTTCTTGCTGTTAAATAAACTTCAGCTGTTTCTTCTTCCATGATGTTTAATAAAGTTTTAAAATTTGTTATTTTCTCTTCTGGATTCTCTAATAAACCAGAACTTAATGTTCCAATATGAATTTTACGGTTTCGTAAGGATTCTTCGCGTTGTGCTAACATTTCTGCTGTTGTTATAGGTATAGAAGGATCAAATTCTTCTGTTGGGAGTTCAAATGTTTCTTCATCACTTGATTCATCGCTTTGTTGCATTTCCTTTTCTTCAATTTCATTTTGTACGGTTGTAGTATCATTATTATCAGCTAAAATATACATAAAATGAAATATTTATACTTAAGGTTTATTATTAGGTTTTACTTGATTCGTCTATTATTGATCTAGGTATAATTCCTTTTCCTGTTTTAATAGGAAGTAAATTTTTAACTTTAACATCATCAACTTCTTGATTTTCATATTCATCTTCTAGAGTTTCTTCCTCTGTGCTTAATTTTCGTTTACGGTTTAGTTTTTTATCTTCTGATTTTGAACTATAATAAATTTTAGATAAATAAATGTTAAACATAAATAACACAATGTATATATACCTGGAATATCGAACTTTTTTAAACATAGAATACGATTTATTTGATATAGCCTCTTTCAAAAACGAAATATCCTCTTCATCGACCATTTGAAGCATATCTTCACCATGATCACTTTCTTCTTCTGAAAAAACTTCATTTTTCTTAATTTGAGGAATTGCTTGTAATTTCTTTTGTATTTTTGATTTTTTCGTGCCTTTTATAACACCTTTTTTCACGAGTTTATTTCGTTTTTGATTGTTACGTTTCTCTTTTGATATTTTACGTTTCTGTAATGGTTAATATACAGTTAAATGTTTTGTCTTATTACTTTACTAGTTAAATATTATATTACCAGCCCCATTATATAATTATTTTGTAATTTATTGATGTATTTATATGTTAAGTATTACTTAACCTAGTTAACATAAACACGTGTGTTTGACAACACCTTGTGTTAGATCAATCATACATGATCTAAGAGCAATTGCATGTAATGTTGCCAATGAAAGAAAAACAAAAAGAAAAAAATAATAAAATATTTTATTTCTTTAAATATTGTTACATTTATTGCTTTCTAAGTCAAAATTATATTATATTCAGTAATAAATATTGAAATTTAATATTAATGTCACAGGAAATAGTGCTTTTGGTGTTAGATGAATGGTAACATTGAAAATGGTGCTTTTTGGTGTTAGACAACTGGGTATAATGTTCGATAGAAGCGCGCATGGTTAAAATGGTATATGCTTGAACTTATAAACGCCCCGCCAAATTTATTTCAGTCTGTTTTCAACCGTGGGAGGTGGCTGACGTATTCTCGCGCTTTTTCAAAAATATTTACGAAAACTAAAATTTGACTTATTAATAAACTATAGAATACAAATGCAATTAAATTAATTGTTTATTCATCTTTATTGCAATTATTTATGATTATTTGATGTACTATTAATTAATTACAATTATACTAGATTGCTGATTGAAGTTTAAAACTAATTAAAGTTTGGTAGAATTTCTAATTTTGTAATTTCCGAATTGAATAGTGTTCAACTGTTAGTAATTAATTTTGATGAATGATTTTGGTTTGATTGCAATGTATAGATTATTAATTGTTATAGTTTAGGAATACATTCTATTTAAAATAAAAACAAAAATGTTTCGCAAATTTATTGTATTGCTATTAGTGTTTTTCATATTAAATTATGGTAAGTGGTGTGCGCTTTTTGGATGTATTTTATTTTATTTATAAAATAAATATATTTAAACAAAACAATGTGTTTTTTTTTTGCATGCATTTCTTTTTCAGCTTTATTTCATTTATTAAAACGCTTGCTTTTTTAGAGATTAATGTTTAATAAAATTTAAATAATTTGCCTTAAGCTTTATGTTGATTTCTTGTTCCAGCTTTTATTTTTATTTTACATATTTATAATATTATAAAAAAAGTATAACATGTTTTTTAATTATATTTTGAATAAAATTGTATATTTACGCAACATAAAAAAATGAAAATATAAAATTGTAAAGAGCAGAAAGTAAATATAAGAAATACGACAGTTTAAAGTATCTTTAAATCTTTAAAAATAAACAGTTAAAAAGAAGAAATATTTTAGTCTTACGATTTCAGCGATAAAACACGGTAAATCTTAACGGTGGAATGAGATTAAGTTTTTAGTTTTCTTGGGGGTGTTTAACTTTTTCTAAGATATGTACAAAGTGATTTATAACATGAATTTATACAATAGTTAAATATACTTTAAATTTGATTCGCGTTTGTATTTTGAGAAAAGTTTCTAGAATAAATATTAGAATATGTCTTGTAAATTTGAATATTACTGCAGATAATAAGTAATAATTTAAAAATTATAATACAAGTCCTTGGTACATAATATCATAAACATTTATATCCAAATATAATGCGTCCGTTTAAGATGATGTTATAATATTCATTCATATTGTAACAATAACAATATGATTACGTCATAGTAGGATAAATGGCTTAGCAGGATTATCTTGTAGGATCAATGAATTAATTTATGAGTAACCATTTTTGATTCTTTCATAACCGCAGATGCGCAACTTGTGATTAGAATAAATTTCATATCATTGATATTATAGTTGTTTATCGCTATGCGGTTTAATTATTTATAGCAATAATTTTATTTGCAATTGGCCAGGTGTTTGTCTGGCTATATTGTCTGAGTATATGTTGAAAAAAGGGCTAAATTTAGCCAACGGTGGCAAGCGTCGCGCTGTCTGTTAGTGGACAAGACGCCCGACGCCGTAACGTCTAGTTGTATGTGTTTACGGTACGGATGTTACTAAGTAAACAACATTACTGCATACCACAATACCACAACTGTTTTGCTTTTTAAACATAAAATTCAGGACGCGTATTTCTAAATCATTCTTGCTATAAAAATCTTTTGACATGAAAAGTTTTTCGTTTATTACAGAAACAGGAATACACATTTTTACGTCATTCATATGAAAAGTTTTCAGTTAGAAATATTATTGCAACTTTTCGCATTATAATAACTATAAATGATGGTTTTAAAGTTAAGAACAATACCTATATTTGATATATATATATATATAACTAACCTATATGTAAAGCTTTTGTGTGTTGATGGATTAAAGTTTAAAGCACAGATTCAAGTCAAAGAAATAAATTATTTTCTGTCGAGACGTCAAAGAGAGTTTCAGGCTTTATTAATTGTTGAAAAGATCAAAGGAATATATTTTGTTTATACCGAAAAAGTCATATTTGAAGTTAAATTGACTTTAATTTGATGCTATTTATATGTTTTCTGGAATATATACATATTATTAATAATAAAATTAATTACATTTCATTATTTATTTAGTAATTCTAGTTTTAATTATAAATAAATCAAACTGACATATACAAATTCAAATTAAATGTCAAAATATACAATTTCGCCAACCAAATAAAAAATAATTATGCAACCAAAATTTGGTTGCACTCAAATAAAATATAAATATATTTATAGTTAAAAAACAATAAACTTGTTATTATTAATGAGTTTAATTGGAAAATTTAAATGCTTTACAAATAATTATTGATGCCATAATTTTTATATAGTCAATTTTTATAAGACAAACTAGTTAAGAATGACTTAAATATAATTACTCAAAATTAACATTCTGATTGTACAAGAAACAATAATATTTAATTCCCCTTATGATAAATAATTCCAGTGTTAATTATTTATGTTTCTAATTAATAATACGTATAATTTGTCATAAATTTTAGGTTAAAACAATATTATTTTGACAGCTAAAAATTACAAGATAACCAACTATTCAAAAAAAAAAATGCAACCATTGTTGGTTGCACCTATAATTTATAATTATTTAAAAAAAAAAAATAAATATTGTTATTTAGAATTAATTATGCACATAAAACGTTAAAACTAAAGATGGAATAGATATTTGAGGCATTTTAGATAAATATTTAAATGTTGTTTTATATGCAATGAAGAAACGTCAAAAGGATGATATATTAGTAAAATTAAATTATAAAAGAAATAAAAGTTATAAAATATCTTAAAAGGCATTTAGAAATAAATAAAAATACCGAGTATATGGTTTCATGACAGGTGTCACTTAAAAGAAATCATTTAAAATATAACCAAGATAAAAGCTTGCTTGGCTATAAAAAGCACGACGTCGAAAGAAACTTGGAAAATGGTAAAAACCAAAAAAATAAAAATTTTACGGTGATGATCCGATCAAACTAAAATTGCATATTTACTTTTGTTCTTTCTACCAATATTGTCACATTTATGTAAATTCGTATTTGTACGTATTTCAAATATAGGTTTATTTTATTTGGAAGCTGTACATATTTGTATTATACTATTGTTCTTTATTTATTTCTGTGTATACCACATTATATGGTATTTTGAAAACTATTTCCGTATGATATGCTTTCTTAAACCAAGATATGTGTCACCAATACCAATATAAAACAAGTTATTATTTAAAATAATTAATGTATAAGCCGATAAACATGCTTTTTATTTTAATTATTTGAATACATATATATTTATTGTTTGTAATAAATAATCGCTATGGCTGTGTATTGCATTTTAAATGTTTGTGTAGACAGCAAAATTCCAATAGACTGAAATTGAGATTCTTGAAAGACAAATATGTCTTACAAAAATGCAGTTAAACGGAAAGAAAATTTCAATTGCATATATTTCTGTCAATAAAACAAAAGCTGAATATATTCGAAAGCTCTTGTCATTAACGTCTCATTGTTTGCTAAACTTAAATGTTTTTAATAATTTAAATATTAAACCAAGAAAACCATTTTTCTATTCTTTTATTTCAGTGTTTGTAAATTCTTCATTTAAAACTAAATAAATTTAAAAAGTATTTTACTGCTGCTGGAAAAATAAACAACAATTTAGTAATTGCTATAATAGTTATAAGCATTCCGATTCGCTGAAATACTATAAGTTGAATTATATTATTAAAAAATAAACAATTTGCGGGACTTCACCTTTCAGTTTCGAACAGTATTTTTAATAATTTAAGAAATATAAGAACTGTTCCAAGAATATATTTAAACAAAAAATTTTAAGGTTATCTGTCAAACTTTAAAATAAGTAAATGACGCCAATGAGTTAAAAAAAAAATAAAAAAGAAATTGGTGTACCTACATTATTATAATGCCCATAAAAAATAATAAAAATGTATAATTATTAAAAAATAAACAGTTCGTGGGACCAAACCTTAAAAGTGATAACAGTATTTTGAATTAAAAAATATAAGAACAATTCAAAACGTATACATAAACAAAAATTTTTAAGGTTAGCTGTCAAACTTAAAAAAAGTAATTGTTGCCATGGTATTAAAAAAAATTAAGCAAGGAAATTGGTGTATCTACTTTATGATAATACACATAAGTAATAATAAAAATTCATAATTTATTGAAAAATAAAGACCATAATCCAAATTTATAAACATTACAAACAACATATTAGATTGAAAATCATGTAATAAATGTTGCCAATAAATGAAAGATCCAAGTAATAAATTAGTATCTACAGTGTTACTCTTTTCTGCAATGCAGACAATAACTAAGATTTAAAAAATATTAATTTTTTTT
>NEEE01010355.1:0-15313 GCA_002278615.1 Pogonus chalceus | reverse complement strand
CTCCCTTGGTATGTAAATAACTATTTTGTCTCCATTTGATTTTTTCCGTCCATTTAGTTTTAAAAAATGAGAAGCTTATCTCCACATATAGTGAAATGTACTCCAGAAGAATTTAAAACAATTCATAATTGCTGCAACGACATCTTGTGCTTCTACTTTTGACAGTGGATCTAAGTGAACAAATTTTATATCTTTTTCTTTGTCTTTATTTATTAATTTGTAAACTAATTTGGTAACGTTGTTTAAATTGCAAAATTTTTTATTGTTTATATAAATATATAGAACAAAATACAACTTAGTGATTAGAAAAACTTTTTTAGAAAAAAAAGTTTTAATAAAGGTCACACACACGACACTACTCGATAGCGTAAACGCAACGATGATGGAGCGTAGAAGAGATCGGCTAGCTTTGACAACCGGTGAACCCTCCCGGGTGCCTAGATGCGATCAATGTAATAGATTTGAGATTTTCCGAAAACTTCAGCTAACACGAACAAACAGAACAATCCACGTGCTCAAAAGTGCGAGTTAACCTAGTATAGGAAAATACTTTGTCTTCTGTACAGCCGGCGGATCTGCTTATACCGATCCTTCAAGGGTGGGACTTATCTTGCTGGGGTGCGCATTGCGATGGTTGCGTTTCTGGCAAGAATAATGAGGCGCGCAACCAAACTACGTTACATTCTTTCTCTCAGGACTACCGGCACTGTTGAGCGTTGGCCCTGGATAGGGATGGCGTTCTTTCGTGGGTGTCCTTTGCGTCGTATTATTGCGACTTGAGCCTACGGTTTCGGCGCATCTTATAGTGACTCGTCTGAAGCCTGCGGGTCAGAAATCTTGCAGGAACTAGGTCCCATCTGTGCCAGAACTCGGTAGGTCCCGTTTCGACGTGGAGCAAACTTGTCAGTTCGTCCTAAGGCTTTCTTGCTCAAGATGTGTCGATCCACAAGAACGAGATTTGCTGGGAGATAGGTTGGTCTTTAAATTTCTTGTGCTAGCCCTAGTCCTTTCTGTGATTCTTGCGTAACTGCTTGAAGGTCTGGGCTAGTTAAAACAGCTTGGGAGAGTTTCTAGGACGTAACTTTATTATTTATAACGACTCCGAAGTCACTGGATTGGTAGCTGGATGGTACATTTCATTGAGCCGAAGGGTGGCATATGCTTTGGCCGTTGCGTTTTTCATAGCAAACATCTCAATCCATCGAGATTGTAGGGCTGCTACTGTAAAGTCAATCGGGAAAGCCTCCCAGTGGGCGACCTAAGAGTCAACAGTCAGTCCTAGACTTCTTCTAAGTAACCCCGGAGTTTGTTGATGCCCCAGGGAGGTTTTTGTAATTAATACCGAAGTTTTGTTATCGCTATAAGTATAATATCATACGTTATCGAAATGTGTTATTCGCAATAGCAAATATTTATATTATTGTAGCAACACTTGTTGTCTAAATATTTGGTCATAAATGTGGCTAGACATAGTCATATGACATCAAATGGTTAAAATACGTGCCGAGTTATCGGATCAACTATTTACCCTGAAAACCGACCGCTTTAATAGGGCGGCAATTATTCAAAGTGAGACAGTTCTTCTGAAACTTGCTTCACTACTGATCAAATTCCTCGTCTACATTTCCTAGTATCGCTTTAACTCCCTCAAATCGGTGAACCAAGTATAAAAGTTGTTATCATTGAGATTTTTCATCATGGACCGGACTTTAACGAGATATATTATGAAAAATGAATACGTTTCATACCCTAATTATGCTTTCCAATAAGACAAGAACTCCAGTTATCTAGCAGCATGATCTTTTGGTTACCGTAACTCTAGCCTGTTCTTTTCAGTAATTACTAACTTAATACCTGCTTACTCGTCTTCTATCCTTTTTAGGCCGAAATGAAAGATTGCCATGCAGTTTTTTTTTTTCTTCTTCGTATATACACCTTCACTTCCAAGGTTATTCAGTGGTTTATCTTTACCTTAAGAACTTCTGGTTCGTTTCCATAGTTTATTTCCGTCGAGATACCAACCCATTTATTTTCAACAAAGTAAAACGGGTGTGTCAAGCGGTTGCAATATATATTGTTTTCAACCTTTCTCCCTTTATTCTAACTTGTCCTGCTGCTTTGTTATTTTTTATCATTTTCAGAGCATGTATTGTTTCCTCTATCGTTATTTTTGGCATCTCATCTTCATTTTCTTCTTGTATTATTGCTTCTTCTGTATCTATTGTTTCTTTAGTTACAATAAGTAGTTCTCTAATGTGTTCTGTCCATTTATCCATAATTAGTTTTTCTTTTGTAAGTAGTGTTCTCCTCGTCTTTTATAGTTTTGTTTGGCCTTGTTTTATCCTCTCTTAGTTTTTTAAGGGTTTTGTCAAATAGCTTTAGGTTTTCTTGACTATTTTTCTCCATTTGTCCTTCAAATTTCTTCCAGCTGATTTTCTTCAATAATTTTGTCATATCTCTGGCTTTTTTCCTTTCGTTTTTTTATTTCCTGTATTNTTCATGCATAATTTCTTTCTTCTTGTTTCTTTGCTCCGGTTTCTCTAGATTATTATCCTCTTTTATTTTTGCTTTCACCATAAAATGATCACTATCGATTTCTGGACCTCTTTTTGCTCTAACATCCTTTACCAGTCTTCTATTTTTTCGGTCAACCTATATATAATCAATTGGAGACTTTTCTTTATCTTCTGGTCCTTCTCTTGTATATATATGTATTCGTTTATGTTCGTAAAATGTATTTGTCACTTGTAGTTCATTTACTTTGCAGTAGTCAATTAATCGTCTCTCTTTGTTATTCAGTGTATCTTTTTTGAACTTGCCTATTACATCTGTTAAATTTCTTTGGTTCTTTCCTACTCTTGCAATAAAACCATCTAGTACAAGTATATCTCTTCTACAATTTTCTGTCTCTGTATTTAATTGTTCCCAGAATTTATCTTTGTATTCTTTCGTTTGGTCCTCATTTGGCCCATAAACTTTTTCACGGTCTTAAACTTATCTTTTCTATTTTTAATTTCTATTTTTTATATTCGATCTGAGCAAGCTCCCATTTTTGTACTTGGTTTCTATATTTTTTGTGAATCAGACCCGCAATCCCTCTTGCTGCTCTGTTCTCCTTCGGCACTCCACTATATATCATGAGGTGTCCGTATTTCATAAGTACTGCTCTTTTTCCTTTGTTTTTTGTTTCTGTTACAGCCTGTATGTTCAATTTGTTCTTTTTAAACTCGAATATGATATTTTGTTATGATTTTCATATTCCTTTTTTTTCTTCTTTAATACCTGTGTTACCTGTCTTATTATTTATTTAAAGTCCTTACTCATGTCCGTTTTCCTTGCTTTGTTCGTTGTTGTTGTTATTTGCTTTAATATTTTGTTTGCTTTTCCTGTTGTTCCCAGTTTTTTCACTTATTTATTCTTATGTTTCATTCCATTTAAATAGCTTTCCTTCATTAATAAATTTCTTGTATCCTATTTTTGTTTTATTGCCTTTAATAGTTCTAATTTCGTATTGTATTATTCTTTCTTCTTTAGTAAGATCATGTTCAAAATATATTTTGGTACCTTTCAGTCTGCTCGATTCTTTCATTATTTCTTGTTTTTGTCCTATGATTCCATTTTAATTAGTACCATTTCTCCTTTTCCAAGTTTATTGATTTTTATTCTTCCAATGGTTTTATACGTACTTGTAGTTTCTCTTTAAAGAGTTTTTCCATTTCTTCTTGTATGTTTTGTTGTTTTATCTTAATCTCTTTAATTATAATATTATTTTTACGTTTTTCCTTTTCATGTTTCTGCGTTTTGTTTTCTAGTTCTCTGATTCTGTAACTTAGTTCTTTTTCTCTTTCTCCCATTTTTGTTCTTTTCCACGCATTTTTTCTTTTAGTTCTTTTATGTCGTTCATAATTTCTTGGATCATTGTAATAAATTTTTCCATCTGGTTATAATCTTCCAGTACAGATTGGTTTGGTTTTATATTCTCTTTGTTATCTTTAGTTATAATTTTTTTGCCTCTTTCTGTCTGTTTCTGTATTCTGTATTCTTGCAAGCTCGTGCCGCCATAGAACGAATTCGGGAACCAAGTTCACGCAAGAGGTATGTACAGTATTTTTTGTACAAAAAGTTTAAAACTATTTATTAATTAGTTACATTATTTTTATTGGTTATGTTTGACGTTTCATAGGTTACTGCTGTCAAATCAGACAGAATGTGTTGCCAAATGTGTTAATGAAATGCACTTAATTAATACTTAAAAATAAAATTTCATTCAATAATTTACCATTTTTTATAATTATTATTAGGAANAGGTAATGCAAATCAACACTTTTCAATGCATGAGTACAAAAAATATTGTTAATTTTATAAAGTATTGGTAGGAAATATATAAATTAATAAGAATATATTTATTATTTATATATACTTTTATCTTTTGACACACTTTTATATTTCGTCGGTACAATTAACTGGCAATGACTAAAAATAAAACAATAAACATTTCCGTATCATAATTGATTGATTACATTATATATTTCAATTGGTATATTGCAGCCTGTACCATGTTCACCATCACCATCACTATCTTTAGATGAAGAATTGCCGTGTTATGGTTGAAATAGAAATGAATTTATTAGATTCATATATTAATATGAATCTAATAAATTCATTACTATTTCAACCATAACACGGCAATTCTTCCACTAAAGATAGTGATAGTGATGGTGAACATGGTACAGGCTGTGATATACCAATTGAAATATATTATGTAACCAATCAATTATGATAATATCTTCACCTTAACAAATTGGAATGGCATTTTAAAATGATTCATTGCAATTTGTATAAATGAGCTAGGTTGGAATTCTTTTCCCGCTCCTCAGAAAGGCTTCACACTTGGCCGGGGCTAGTTCTAATCCGTTCTCCTTGAGCCACCAGCAGATTTTTAACTGTCGTTTGAACACGTCATTGTAGTACTTTCATCCTTTGCTGAAGCAAAAAGGGCTGAATCGTCAGCATAACCGATAAGTTCGGCTCCTTTTGGCACTTCAGTTTCAGTACTCCGTCGCACTTCACATACTTTTAGCAAGGTACGTAGATGTTATCCGGACACAGAGTGCCTCCTGGCCTTCGTCCATTTGGTTGTTTTTAACATCGAGAATAATTAAAGTACAGGATAACAGTATTTTTGCCTTTGCGGAAGTCATATTGTTCCTCCACCAGTTCTCCATTTTCCTTGACTTTGCCTTTTAGTCTTTTCAACAAGAGTCTCTGCAGCAAATTACCATGCGTGTTTATTAGACACAACGGGCGGTACAGACCTCATCTTTCTCCATATCGCGGGTAAGACTCCTCTGCTTAGCGTCTTGTGCATCCTGCCCAGCAGTTCATCTTTGAACGCCCCTGCGAAGATCTAGATAATTTCTGCTGGAATCCTTCCGGTTTTCGAGCCTTTCCGTTTTTGATACCTTGTGGTGACACTTGTAGTGAACTGCACCGATGGATACTGGGATCTATGATACATATAACTGATGAAGGAAGAACTTGAAACAGTGGCCTCACTCCCTTATTGCAAAGGTCTTTTGGTTGAGTGCACGGAAGAGATCTGTTGAGTTTTCGCATGGTGATTTGAAATTCGCGCTCCATACATCCTCGTTTATCGCTTGTAAGATCTCCGTTCCCTTTTCCGTCTGTGACCTTGCAATAGCTATTTTCAGCGTCTTAATCGCATTTTCATATTGCTCTGCTGCTTTCGCATAGACCTGTATGTCGATAGTTCTTCCACGCTTTTTGTTAAGTTCAGCCTGGCCGCAGCCATTTCTTCCGAAAACTACAGATTTTTGCATTCTACCAGTATAGTGGTTGTCAACTTCTTCGCTCACTTAGCAGGCATAACCATGTCGCATGCCCTCGAGACTTTCTTCTTCTACTCTGCTGAGTACGCTTGGTTGTTGCAGCTGGCTTAGAGTTCGCTTATTTTGCAAACTAATACCTTACTATTTAGTTTGCTAAGCGGCCAACTTTTGGGCTATGGTGTTGTTTAATCTCTACCTGGTTGTTTGAAAACTATCTTTATGCAGTTGTGCAGATTCAGAGTTTCTACGTCGAGTACTATTCACTTCTTCGTATTCTTTGCTAGATCACAGCTAGCCACTATGACGTCGATATAAGTCCCTTAACCGGCTCTCATTTTATTCACCGGATCTTGCTCCAAGTGATTATCATCTGTTCTTAGGTTTAAAAAAATCCTTGAGTGCAATTCTGTATTATATATTATGTGTTTAAATGTTTTGGTTCATTTGATTTGCAGCTCTTAGTTCAAAAGCAGGAAGATTTTAAAAACTGTGTGTTTATGAGACTCTCGTAGTTTTTGAAGTGTTTATAGTGTTATAATATAATGTCGTTTATTTGTTGTTGTAGTTGTTTATGAATTGTGGTATTGCTTTTATAATGATATTAAGTATCTGTGTGCCGTTTGTCGCACTTGTGAATTTTTAGGGTGTTGCTATTATTAGTTTCATGTCATTAGAGATGCTTATTGTTTTATTTTTGTCTTCAATTGGTTTGGTATCTGTAAAAGTATTAGTGTTATTTGATAAATGTGAATGTGTGTTTGTGCTTGTGTTGTGGTTTGTTATAAGTGATCGCTACCGTTTATCTCATATGTTGAGTGGGCTGTGTCATTTTACGTGTTTGAAATATTGTCTTGTTTAAGGATTTTGGAGAATATTTTGCAGCCTTCCCAGCCGCACTTTGCGCTTCCCCACACTTTACACAGCGCCATTTCGCTCTGCAGCACATGGCGTTGGTATATTTCGTCACGAACTGGAGTCCTCTTTAGGAAAACTAGAAATACCAGACAGGGTTTTTTTTGTGAAATTTCTTTTTAATGTCTTTCTAAATATGAAACTTGAGTTAAATTTATTTTTTTGTGTATTTTGTCGTCACTGATGGATTCGGGAAGTTCTCTAATTGCAGTTTTTAAGCTTTCTTTAGAGGGTAATTCTAAAGTGTAGAAAGCTGTTTTCTTATCATTTAAGCAATGTATCATTGGTTGATAGTTCTGTTCAATAATTGGTTGGAAGTTAATGTTGTCATTACGATTTTCCACCTTCAATATGTTGATTTTCTTACGAGATAGTTTGCGGTTTATTTCTCTGTAGTTTGTTTTATCATGTACTTTTATTGGTGGTGTACTCTCTTGGATTTTGTTATGCTTTTTGTATATGTCTAGTTTTTGTTTATATTTTCTATATATCGGTTTTATATGTTTCGTCTGAATCGTGTAAATCACTAAGCATATCATAGATTTTTATTGTACTTATTGGTATATGCATTTTTTACTTTGATGGAGTATCATTTTGTTATTTTCGTGATGTATTTTGCGAATCTTCGAGTGTATTGTCTTGTTTTTGTGATTTCGTGTGGTTATTTTTTTGTATTTGTCGTGTAACTGTAATAAAACCGTCAGTTTTGTTTTTATCTGTGTATTTGTCAGGCAGTTCAAGAGAAGAATTAAACTCTTTATATTTACAAAGTTCATCTTGTGTTTCTCTACGTACGGAATTTAGTGAGTTTATAAGTATTTGTTGCAATTAAATAACGAGATAAGATATTCTAAAGTAAGGTTTGTGTTAATAGTAAGAGCTGCAATTTCAGCTTTGATTATATTTCTTGGGTACATGCTGTGAAGTGCGTGTTTGACCGTAAGTACGCGTCGCGAACGAAGGTTACCATGTGTAGTATAAAACCTGTTGCATCAATATACGTTACTTATAATTCTTTTATATTAATTTATTTTAATTTTCATGGTTTCTTATGGTAAGAATTACATTAAAGGGTGCAGTAAAATACTGAATGTATTTATTAACTTTAATGTTCTATCCTCTTTAACATAACGTCATAAATATCATTAACGTGCCGACCATTTATTGACAAAGCTTTGGAACGGGTTTTTTTTACAAGATCGTCAGATTTAATATTCTGTGAAATTTCGCTACATATTATATTGGGAGAAGAATTTATTATTGTTTTTTGTCAAAGTACTAATTTTACAAATTTTTTATTCTTTGTGTAAGAAATTATCTAACCAAAATAATATAGATAATGACATAAAATGAGTAAGTAATTTCTTTCAGTATGAAGAGAACAAATATAACAAAACATTCAAAATTATAGTTATTGATAAAAGTATAATACAATTATAACATAGATATATTGGATAGGTATGTAATTTACTATTTATCATATTCCACCAGAAAAGCTTATTTGCCATGTCGTAACGTGCATAGAGCGTTATATTTTATACATTCGCCGCTCCGATTCCCTAACCGTATAGGGTCATCTTGCACCTGGTTACGTACCCAGGATCCAGGCATTGTCATCAATGTACCCGGCTATGAGACGACACATCTGCACCAGACACATTTTGGTGAGGGTATACTTACTTTATAAGCAACAAAAGAATTGTAATAAAATAATCACGTTTCTAAATGTTTACAAAATAATGATTAATCCTGAATTAATATCCTTCAACTTCTTATAACCATAATTACTAAATACTGTTAAATAATGAGAGGCTCACATAACATATGATTTAATGAGGCTAGGATAATTGTTTAGTTCAGTTGATATATGTGGTGGTTTAAATTTAAATTGATTCCATTAATTATATTATTGCTTATGCACAAAATAAAGGCAACAACAATGTAAAATAATAACTGCATCGATGCTTAAAGCCAGTTAAAACGATAATTCCATTCTCTCATATATATAAAAAATTAATCTTTCAACTAAATACCCCCACTTGAGAATAAGTTGTTTTTGTAGAGGTGGTTTGGTTATCAGCACTGTCAACTAGTGCTAAACAATTATATTATACGTTTTAATAACCGTTAAAGAATTATTGAAAATCATTTCGAAATAAATGTTAAAAGTTGTAAAAATAAATTCTGGCCTAAATAGAATATATTATTTCGATTATATCCCAATGCAGTTAATAGAATAAATTGTCACTATCTTCAGTAACAATAAGACAGAATAAAAAATTAGAGATTCTTCCAGAGCAATTCTAATCATTAAAATAGTATTTGCATCGCCTTCTGATTAATCAATATAGTTGCATGATTCGGTTTTTTTTTTTTTTTCAGAATATTGCTAAAACTATTTTTATTGTACTTGTTACCGAAAATATTTTCTTGTGTTATTGGTGAAATAGTGTAAATGTCACAAATTATGTCATTTGAAGAATTTTTTTAAATCTTCTTAAATTTTCCCATTGTTTGGTGCCAGCAAAATTCGAGTCATCTTATTACGCTTTAAATATTTTTGGCACGTAATTTTAACGATACTTTAGAATAGTATTTGAAATTGCTGGTAAGGGGAGACTTTGATTTTTTCTTTTAAAAAATTTCTTAAACATTAATATTATCAGGCCTGCGACACTCGGAAATAAGTTTCAGTGACAATGAGTCATAGTTGGTTGTGACGGTGTATAATAAAATATTTAACTTTCTATTAAAACAGGGTAACGGCTACTCGTACCAGCGTTGCTCGCATAGCTCTTATTCAGTATTTCGGTGAATATGACAAAGTGACATCTACTAAATGTCACAATAAAATTAAAACTAATAAAACTACGCATAAAACTTGTGTATAGAATATCCAACTACACTAAAAAAAATTAGAAGTTCACAACCAACAACCAACTCTAGGTCATTCAAACGATATTATTAGAGAGTGATTATAAACCGTTTAATTTGGTAAGTAGGAGAAGGATAGAAAAAAAGTGTCGCTACTGGTTAATCTTCATTGTGCTATTATTAATTTCAGAAATCATTTGTTCTCCATTTTTTCTAGCTCGGTGACGATTGATATTAGTGTGAACAACAACATCCGAATCAATGGTTATCAGTTCTGAACGTTCTTGGAACGGATCCTGACTCGCAAACCAATGATCAGATATTTCTCAGAGTACACGTAAATATTTATGTTCCACATGTTTTTAACTGGTTTTAATAAAAATGTCACAAAACGCATTTTCTTGCTCACAAGTGTCTTGTAAGCTTATCATTCTTAAGGCCCAAGAAACAAAATCGTTGTCTGTTATACCATATACATTGGTAAAGCCGCCAGATGTTTATATCATTTCCGTTAATGTCTGCCTAAATGTTTGATCAGACAATATTCTGCTTCAGAATTTATTTGTGCTTCTAATGGTAAATCGATCACCAGTTGTATAAGCCTGGCATTAATACTTAGGCATTTGTTTAAGTAAGCCCCGCATATCTTAAAGATATAAATGAGCCGATGTCGCAAACAGGAAATGACTACTTTAATAAAATAAATGAAGCATTTTCTGGGTGATATCTAGATGAAATAATCAATTTCCTACTCGTTCTTCTTCAATATAATTCTTTATCAACGTCACCATCCTAAAATATTGTATCCAAAGTTAAGCTGTTTAACCTTTGTTCTCTAGCATTTCCACAACGTTTTTAAACTCATTTGTGATATTGAAATCCTCACTGTTCGTTGCTGCTTATGTGGTTTTATCAATGTCTGTTATAATGTCGTCCATTATATAATTACTAAAATCGATATTATCTATAATTGTTTTTGTTTATGGTTTATAAACTAAGCAGTAAGCTTGTATTCCTCTTGCTTGCGCTTGGCCTGACATATTTTGATTCATGCAATTCTCTGTTTAAATCAATTTGAAGGAGTTTTCAAGTCTATTTACATTATATACCAAATTGAATCAAGAGAAGACATAAGAAAATGAAAACTTTTTAGGCATACAATTATTTTACCTTCTTCAGTCTCTGGACTAACAGAACCAACTATGTGCCAGGCTTTCCGAAAAAAAGTAATTACACAAGTGCTTTGAAAAGAAGCTTTACATTTTACAATAATGTAAAGCATAGCTGCTAAAATCGTATTAAAGTCAGTTGGTGGGGCATCTATAAATGGAAGACATTTAATTCTTTCATCATAATATTTATCAGCAGAAGCTTAAATAATAAAGCTGTTCGAGTCTCCACTACTAGGAGAACTATTTACCATATATATTGATATTAGACCGATATTTACCTTTGAAGAAGCAGTTATTTCTTTCTAGAACGAAGAAAACCGACATCTTGACTTAGATTGTCATAAAGAGTGAAACCTAGAATCCCATCCATTGTACAAATATTTTTATATCGTCAATTGTGATTACATTAAAGTCAGCATTATCAAATATAAATTGTAAAAATGCGAGGAGGTCGAAGTACACATCAACTTTTAAATTAAGACAGGTGTATGATGCGGAAAATCCAAATGTTACTATCACTTCATTTAAGTTCAAAGAACCATTTTTTTTTAACCGTAGTACCTACTCCAATTAATAGTTGAGAATAGTAAAAGGAAGGTCCTGCTGCAGTTATAATTGCAAGAGCAATAGATTTCGATTTTCTTTACACTTTTTTTGAAAACTGCGTTTAGAGGTACTTATAAACCCGATAAGAAAGATAGATAACGTTTCAGGCACAAAAGTTTTAAAATTAGTTAGCAAATCATCTAGCTGTGGCTATATATCGGTTTCATATACCTTGGAACAAATATTTTTCAGCTTTTTTGCAACAGCATCACGAATTACCTGCATTCTCTCTTTGGATTGAATTTTTTTCTTTTGATGTTGGATTTTTATAGAACTTCATATTCAGTATTGCGAATGTCGCTTATTATTTCTTGCAATGGTTGCTTCCAATAAAAAATATTAATACCATATATCTTTATCAATCGACCTTTAATGGTCCGTTTGTCTGGAATATAGTATTTGTCAATTATTGTTATTATTTTGGATAACTTGAAATGCTATTGATCCGAATTTTCATGCAAATATGAGTAAATATATTCCATTGCTTTTTATTAGTTCGATCACCGGCAAATCTTTCAGATTTAATTTTCATCATGTACAAACCTTAAAATCCGGATAACTTTGATTTTAATAAATATTATACTTGAATACGCATCGGTATTTTGACAAAATAAATTTAAAAGAGAAGTTATAAAACTAGCATTAGTTACAAGCGATATTTTTTTACGATTTTTCCAGATATTTTTTCTTCTTATATTTCATAAATAAAAAACAATCAATTATTTGAAAAACTATAAGTAGGTATAGGCGTCCCAGGTACCGAAAAAGAGAAAGCTGACCATGCAGAACTACTGCTAGATGGAAAACTTACAACTATCGGTTTTTATATCCGAATAAAAGTTATAGGATATAATATAGAGTCTTACCTCCAAAACACTACGTAAAAATTGCTCATGATCCGGTTTGCAGTTTGCAATATATCTTTTTGGCAAAGATTTTATTGCCATGTCTTTTACTATAACGCGCAGTGAGGATACGCCAATCTATTCGCTAATTAACAAATTCTTGAGATAGAGTATCTTGATAATTTTCGATGCGGTTAATGTATAGAGCAACTTTGCACCTACATTTTTTTTAAAGCTAGACAGTTTAGCTGAAGAAGATAATCTAAGAGCGAACAGAAGAATTAATGAGGACTCAACGTTCAGCCTAGCGGTTAATATTTTCGAAGTTAATCTATGGATTTAAATTGTTCTATTGGCCAAGAAGATATACGATTTTTCAGCCAGAATGAGCCATCCCACCACAAAATAGGAGCGGCGAATGTAAACGGTAGTGACCCCAGAGCGAAACAATTGCTAGAATTATCAACTCTTGCTATATGATAAAAGTATTTAGCGTCAAGGTTCCCCTGACACTGTGCGATGCAGTAATTAACAAAAATATCCCAGCTATGCGGTACAAAGTGAATCCATAAAAGTGCGACTTTTGAATCCATGAATGCAAAAATATTATCAATGGGAAAACGTGACTTATATGCATTTTGAACTAGTTTCACAAGCTTTATCATTAATAAAGCTGCGCATTACTCTAGACGCGCTATAGGCATAACCTTGGCAGGAGGTATTTTTGATTCTGCGCATTCGAAGTTAACCGAGATATGTCCATGTGGATCGGTTATATGTAACAAGATCACGCATTCTTTAATTCAAGAAAGGTATAAACTATTTCTTGGGAAGTGTATCGTATCCGATGCTCTGTTGCCAAAGATCCTTGATGAGTATCTAAGTAAATAATATAACGAGTGCGGCCAACCCTAGCCCATCCTATAGGTGTGCTAGAGTAGTTAAAAATAGGTTTAATGCAACTATTTCTGTTAGAACTATAACTGTCCTATGTGAAAGCACAGTGTTTCAAAGAAAATACGAGGCCCCTGGCAACCAATATTTGAAGGCTTCCTCCCACATCCGTTGAAAGTAATAACTTTGGGGTAGAAAAAAGTATAGTTTTAATTATGGTATTAAATATTTATTGAAAAAGTAAATTTACTTAACAAATGCTTTTCGCACTTTAGTATCAGCAAATTTGGTTATAATCTGAAAATAATTTACAGTACGCGTTTTTTGAAAATTTATGTGTAGCGCCGCTAATCCATTTAGTCGATCTTGACTCATTGTTGATTGTAGGAAATTTTTTATTCTTTTAAGTAGAGAATGATTTTTTGCTTCATTTCTGTTGGTTTTGTGCTTAGTTTAAAATTGTATTTAACAGTAGGCTTCAGCAGTAACAGTTCTTGGGTAATATCGTCACTTAGTTCATTTTCGTATTTCTCTTGCAATGATTGTGTCACTTAAATTATATTCTCTTGACCCATATTGTTCGAATTTCATAAAACTTAAAAAAAATTGCAAATAATATTCATGGCTTGAAATCTACATGAATGCCAATCAACTATTCAATCAATGTTTTTGTTGAAAACATTATTACAATAGTATTCTTCGGAAAATATTNTTTATGACCGCACGTTACACTGTTCCCTTTTTTGAAGAAAGGCTCTCCGGAGCCGCCATAACAAAATATATACACTATTTACATCTACATAATATACATTACTTATTATCTAGCACAAAATTTTATATATAACTTATTTTAAACACATTTACATATATTAACTAAATAACATCTTAATATTTATTGAAATCCAGCTTGATATCTGTCCGGGGGGTGAGTTTATTTTTTTAGATAACGGGTGTCACTGTTGTTAGTTGATTCTCGCACAATACTACTTAATATTTCAATATTTCATTAGGTTTGTCAAATTAACTATTCACTATTTCATTGTTTTGGCCGCACTGTTGCATATCATTTGTAGCATGATTGTCTACATTTGAACTTTCCGGAATAAACACTAACTTTGGTCGACTGTTCATGATTTTCATACCTTTCGACGTTTCAGGTGCTTCATTTTTTTTTAGATATTTCTTTTAGTTGTGCTGACGAATTCTTACTTTCCATTTTTTGTAAAACAGGGTTCCCACTCGTATACATTTTTAATTTGTTGTAATGTACAACAATTCGTTTCCGTTTTCCGGCTCCGCACCGTTGTACCCGATACACCGAATCTGCTATTTTGCTTTTCACCATATATGGTCCATCCCACAGGGGATAAAATTTTTTAGATATGCCTTACTGGATAGCCTCATTATTAACTTATACTAAATCGCCTGTATTATACTGTGGACCAGCTTATTTCCTGGCATTATATAATTTCTGTTTATGAAGTTTTTTTGCCGTGTAACATCCGACCGTCTCAATTATCCGTAGATAAATTTAATTCTCTTCCAAACATTAAATTATATGGAGAAAAATTTGTACATTCCTGCAAACTTGCTCCATAAGCCATCATAACTTGCTGCAAGTTGTTTTCCCAGTTATCCTTTTTGTGATACAAATTAAGTGAGTCAGAATCCATAANTATATATATATATATATATATATATATATATATATATATATATAGAATAAAAAATTAATTGAAATGGACATGGAATTGGAGAAACCAAATTCTCGGACTTGAAGTCAATAATAAAAGTTAATTACGTCTCGACTGTCGGCATGAATAAATTTTTTTATTGACTAAAAGTCTCAGAAATTGTTCTTCCTATTTCCATTTCCATTCCAGAACACAGTCTTATCTGTTCTCTGTACCTTCGGGATTCTCAACTACATACGCTGTCTTGGGCGAAATAAAAATGAAATCCTCTCCTCAAAATCACTAGATGATTTCGGACACGCTGGTCTACTACCCGTTTCTCCGCGAAATTTTCTTAATTCAACGCTTTTTATTGTCACACGCATTTTCAAGTCTAACCAATACTCAAAAGTATAAAATTGGAAAATCATGTATGCATGTATAAATGTACTTAAGACTTAAGAAAATAATTTCGCATTTCTTCGATT
>NEEE01009850.1:9488-34169 GCA_002278615.1 Pogonus chalceus | reverse complement strand
AAAAAAAAAAAAAAAAGAAATTCTATAAAGTAAATAAAATGATTAAATTTTTAAACTTTAAATTAAAAAAAAAAAATTTTATAATTTTTTCCGCCAAAAAGATCATTCAAATTAAAAAAGACATATTAACATTTTTTTTTTAAGTAGTTATTAAGGCATAAAAATATTTTCAAAAAACTTCTACCATTAGAAATTAACCAAATATAAATAAAGAAAATAGAAAACTTTTTCAATTGTACATAAATTTGATATATTTTAATATTTTTTCTTCATATGAAGTTAATTCTGTCAGTGTTATTTCTTAAAAAATAAATAAATATATTTGAATTTCGAATTTTTTACAGCACAGATAAAGTCAGCGATCTTCTACACAATTCAAAATTAGATATAAATGGCAAAAATTCAGAAGGTTGTACAGCATTATTTCTAGCCTGTAACACAAACCAACCAAACGTAGATATAATCGATCACCTGCTGGTACATGATGCTGATCCAAATCTAGCCAACTCTGAAAACTTTACTCCATTAATGTTAGCATGTAAATATCGCCAATACAAAGTCGCAGTTACCTTAGTTGCTAATGGAGCTGATGTTAATTGCAGAAATGTCCATTCGCGGACAGCATTACATTACGCTGTTAAAAGCGTCAGCGAAGAACTAACCCTCTTCCTATTAACGAAATCTGCTGATACAAACGTAGAAGATATCAACGGTGAAATTCCATTAATCATAGCAATGGATAAAGATATTTATTTTAGCCATATATTAGTACCATTTTTAAACACTAGACAAAACGTAAATGCAACAAAAGTAATCATAGAAAAATGCATGGAAAAAAATAATTATATCATCCTAAAAGCGATCGTTGAACACGAACAACAATTTGGTTTAGATAAAATACTAAACCTCAATTTCTTAGAAAGTGTTTACGAGTCAAAACGACATCGAATTTTCACCCTTTTGTGGGATTATTTCAACAAAAAGGAACTAGAAATTTTTGAATTTTTACGTTTTTTGAAAAAATTATACCATCGTTCAAAAAACGATAATGATTTCAGTTATTTACGAGTGATTTTACAAACGGAAAATTTAGAAACGAATTTGAATTTTCCTAATATTTTTGCGTTAACTTTCGGAACTCGATCGTACCATCATTTCATTATTGTACCGCATAATATTGCAATGAATCGTATACGTCAAGATCAAGAACATTTTGAAGATTTCTACCATGATTATTATTTATTCATGACGTTCTTTTGTAATAATAACGTTTATTTAGATAAAGATGATTTAGTTTCGTTTATACATAATTTCGCGAATTGTCGGTATCGTGTTTGTTTGTTGAGGATTTTATTAAACAATAAAAAAACAATTGTTACATCCAAAATGGTTAAACATATTTTGGTGATATTCTTCCGTCCGTTTAAAGATTTTATTGATTTGTTGCAAGTTTTATTGGAACATAGTATTGTGTTTGATTCAAATCATTTATTTATGAAAATTGGTTGGAATCCAATAAATGCGCAAAATTTACAGTATATTTTGGAAAGATTTACGCCGCAACCGTTTCGTCGAAAACGATTAAGGACTTTTGGACAATTATGTCCGTTGTTAACCCCAGCGTTAAATAGAAATGTTAAATCGTTGGTTGAAATTGCGAGAGATGCAGCTCGGAGTTATATTGCTATAAAAAGCAGAGATCCTAAGGAATTTTATGAGAATATTAATCATTTAAATATTCCAGAAAGATGTAGAGATATTATGTTTTTTAGAGAACCTGTTAATTATTAGGTAAATATTATTACATCTCAAAACAAAAATTAAGCCAATATATAACTATTTGATTGTTACTGTTAATTTTTGTTGATTTGTTAAATTTCTGTTAGTGCTGTTTATGAAATTATCCAGATTTAAGTTAATAAATGTGTTATTTATATTAAAAAATTATGTAAAAATAATTTGTAAATTTTATAAATAAAATACAATATACACAAATTTTTGTCTGCCGTTATTGCTATAAAAGTGTTGTCAGACTCTCCTAATATCCTGCTACGTGCTGGAGTTAAAATTAAAAAATAAACCCTTTTTACCTGCTGGCGCATAAAAAAATAGGTCATCCACTACCTGTTACATACCAGCACCAAAATAAACAAACAAAAAGGTCAAATTCCAACACTTTCTAAAACAAATAAACAAAAGGTCAAATTCTTTTACCTGCAGGTACTAAAATAAAAAGGTCAGATTCCACTACCTGTTGGCGCTAAAATATATATGTCAAATTCTTTTATGTACTAAACTTGTATGACTCAGTACAATTTATAGAATAAAATGTTAAAAGTTTTGTTATAAATAATTAATAATAAAAGCCATTAGTATAAATGTTTCAAAACGGCATAAAATACTCATGTTTTTAGATATTTTATTAAACATTACTATTACAAATGATGCAATAAATTGTTTTTTGCTTTTAGAATTTAATAATCTTCAATTATTTTTGAAATTTAAAAGCCCTTTAAAAAAAAATTTTTTTTTCATATTATTTAAATATAAAAAATAATCTATATATCAATGTAAAGAATTAAAACAAAATAATATTTTTTTGTATTTGTGTTTTACAATTAACTTGTCATTATTTTACAAATATATTTTTACTTATTATTTAAAGCGTATTTTACTTAAATGGCTAAACTTAAAAGTGAACTAAAAATCAAGGTATAAATTATTCTAATCTATTGTTATTGTAAAAATAAAAAATTACAAATGTTGATTTTTTTGAGTAGGACGTAGTGGAAACCTTCCATTCAAATACTTCAGAATCAAAACTGTATTTAACAAATTTTCATATACTATTGGATTTTATAGAAAACCTTGTAAGGAAAATAATAATTGACTATTTAAAAAATAATAAATAATTCATTTTAGGAACTAAAATTTTCTACAACAGATGTTTATATTGAAATAAAACATGGGGATCAATTAATTGGAGAAACAGATAAAAAATTTGTTATAAATAAAAAATTTGTTAATTTAAATTATGAAATGTATTATCCACATAATACTGTTTCATCAAAAGAATTGGATAAACTTGCTTTTATGCCACTCTATTGTAACATTTTCCAAATTATTCAAATAGTTAATATTACTAAATTGTAATAATTAGTTGCAGTCTGGCAAACGAAAAATCAAGACGCGTCTTTGTACCCAATTATAGAATCAACTCAAAAAGAAAATGAAGCAATTCTAAGTGATGTTGAACCAATTCTAGGTTCGAAGGACACAGCATTTGTAGAGAAACGGCGTACAGTAAAAGTTTCGAAAAAAGATGTTAGACGAAAATCAAAAGAGAAAAGTGATAAAAAAGATAAATCGGAGAAATCAGTTAGAATTAAAAAAGAAAGTAAAAAGGAATCTAAAATAGCAGCGAGTTCTTTTACTTTGGAAGATAATTCAGTTCAAGATCCAATATGTATCGGAGCAGGAACTCTTGACTTGTTACCTTTATTTATAGGTTCACTTTTACTCAGATTATAATTATTTGTTTATTTTTTCGCAAGGAAGTACATTTAAAAATAGCTATTTTTTGAAAATAATAAAAAGGGTTTAAATGAAAGAAAATTGCATAATTCCTTTACATTGTCAACAAATAGTTTAAATAAATGACTTTTTTTTTTAAATTTAGGTGAAACAGAAATTGAAGAAACAATAACAATCTATCAAAATGAATTACATATTGATGAAAGATTTAAACATGGACCAATATGTCCTCAGTTATCTGTAAGAGTATGTGTTCCGGAGCCAATTATAAAAGATGAAGCGCGAAGATTGACAAATATCTTCACATTAACCATGGAAGCTATGTATAATATACCTGAAATATTTTACGAGAATATGCAATACAAAATTGCTACTGTATACCCGTTGGATAATTTAGTATTATAATATTTTATTATTTATTTATATATTTATTTAAATATAATATTTATAGGAATTAAATCCTATTTGCTTAACAAATGGAACTTTCAAAGATAGTTTAAGTACAACAGGACAAGTAAAACTATGGGCAAATTTAGCAGATAATGTAGATAATTTAAGTGCGCAAACTAAATATGTGTAAATTACTTAATGACGAATACAATGATTTGTAATTAGTAAAGATTTTAAAATATATTTCAGTATTAATCCGAATCCAAATTCAATAAAAAATGAAACAAATGCTAATGTAAAGGAAATTATAAAATCTAAAATTCCAAAAGTTGTTTGGAATAGTATGAAACAAACATGGATGACAGATGATTCACATGAGTTTTTACGAAAGTTAATAACAAGATACAGATATTGGCCATTTGAAATTCTTTTTGCTATGCATACGAAAGTTAGTATTTATTTCATTTATTTTCATGTATTATATAATCATGTTTTGAAAGGGTTCACATGTTTTGGATAAAGAGTTTGGAGGAAAAGATAAAAGGATAAAATCTGAGAAAAAATCCACCTCTAGTAAGGAGTCGAAGAAAGGTGACAGAAATGCTACAAAATTATTGATTCCAACACATTATATGGCTATTGCTGATTTGTCTAGTTTATTATATCCAGGAGGTAAAACTTTGAAAATAATATATTTTTTTCCTATTATATAAAAAAATAATGTAATAATTAGTACAGTGATGGTGAACCTTTTTTTTTTTAATCAACCCTTAGATCACTTAAGTAACTTCGAATAAGGGAGAGGGTGTTAAAAAGTGTTTATTCTATTTTTTATGATATAAAAAATAAGTGGATCATTAAAAAGTCAGTGTTTGACCCGGGGCTCCTAAGTTCGCCACTCTTAGTATTACGTTCTATTTGAATCTGTAATTAAAAAAATAGGGGTTCCCATTTAAAATTTTAAAATGACCCCTTTCTGTTGGTTTTAACAAAATCAGATGTTCTACTCCAATCATAACTGTATAAAATTTTTATTTATGAATATGTACCTAGTTGGCATATAAAGTATCATTTTATTCCCTAGCATTTTTTAACATATTTTTCCTTTAGTAAGCTAGTATTTTATATACTAGTGTCAATATTGAGTAATAGCTTAAAATTAAATTAAAATAAATTTTAATATTTTTTATTATTTTAATCAAATTCCAAATGGATTAAATAAAAGGTAAATGATAATCGTGAGAAATATTCTAGGGATTACTTTAATTCATTATTTACAAAATAATTTACCTAATAAATAATAACTCTACAATAATAATCTGCAGTAGATTTCAATAAAAAAAATAAATAAAAAAGTAAAACTTATATTAAAAACTTTAAAAATAAATTAATATGTTTAAGAAAAAAAAAAAAATTATTTTACGTAAATACATAATATCTTAAATTTTGTTTTATCTAGGAGTTAATTTTAAAATATATCTCGGACCTAATCTTTAAATAGAATTTAGAAGTAGAAAAATCGTGACGATTATTCGTTAAACTATCTTAACTTTTTAGTAAAGAAAACTCGCGTGGCTTGTGAAATCCGTACATTCAGACAAAATGAATTTACCGCCGAAACCGGTTACAGCAATTCATATTTTTCACCAGTTTCACCTCAATCAGGAGTTGAAACCCCGGAAAGAAGAACTACAGACATGTCTTTTAAAATAAAACATGCTAAAGAAGGCAAAGACAAAAAACATAAAAAAGCTTCTATTAAAGTATTTTTTTCAAATTAATTTATCTTTGATAAAACAGAAATCATATTTAATGTTAGGATGAAGTTATTTTTGAACCAAGCGAACCTTTATTAGACTCTAATGGAAATCCAGCGTTTTTAGTTATAGAAGCAGAGTTAATGAATGCGTTCTTTCAACCACGCTCTATTGAAGATTTAACTAATGAGTAGCTATATAATAATTTTTGATCAATTATTAGTTAAATAACTATAAAATTTATAGATTATTAACACTTTTACCACACCGAGAACCAATACCTCAAAATATAATCCCAATAAAAATAGCAGTTGATATGTATAAAAATACAATCTGCGAAATGATTAAAACTATAAATAAAGATTTTCAACGTTTTACCAAAGAATGTAGCATACAGAAAAAAGAAATACATACACCTTGTTTTATTAAATACTTACAAAATAAAGGATTATATCAAAAATTAATGGTTACTATGGGTAGAGCAATTGCAATGCTTGTCAAAGAAAAGTTTAAATATAATTTTAATTCAGATTATTTATACGATGCAAGTATTTCGATTTCGATAAAAAAACATATAAAAATGATTTATTAACATATTTACAGAATTATATTTCAATGATTTACGTATATTTAATAAATGAAATGAATAAAGAAATAAATAACATTATGAGCTGTAATATTACTGGTTGTATTTCGAAAAAAATTGAAAATCCAGATTATTTATATGTATGCGAGGAGGCAATTGAATTACAAATGCCTCATTTGGCTGAAAAATATCATTTACAGGTGTGCCAATATATTAATTCAATTATTTATTTTTTAGAAGTAATTAGAAAACAATTGCTTAAATGTCATTATCATATATACAATTAAATTAAATGCCATTTTAGCATGTTTAAATTGAAATATTGAATTCTATATGATATATGCATATATTATAACTATTTTTCATTGTCAACTTTTAGCTATATATACATAGTTTTTGTAAATTGTTTTCTATGATAAAACAAATGAATTTTACTGTACTAATATTCAGGAAAATGACAATTAAATTTAAAATTAATTTATTTCAATATATTAACATTATTCATTTTATAGAAATAATAATAATAGTATTTTTAACCGTACAAAATACAAAAAAAATATTTCTACATAAAATTATTCGTGTCTCTTTGTTAATATCTATAAAACTATAATGATAAACTCGAACTATTTATGAAACTTATATTAAATAGTTTGTTTAATAAAAATAAGTTGTTAAATTGTTTAAAAATTAACTCCATTATTTTAAGTTAAACTCAAAAAGTTGTATTTATATGATTTATTAATTTTGAAGTCTGTCAAAATTGAACAAATTACTATTATATTTCCTAGTTAACTAAAATATTATTTGTTTTCACTGTTATTGAGCTTTGTTTTTTATAAAATACTAGTTATACATGATTATAAGTTTTATTTTAGAAATTAAAAAAAAAATGCTAAAAAGACATGAAAATGAATGCATTTTTTTTGTATTACTTTTCTAAAAATATATTTATTTTTAAAATAATATTTTATTTAGATAATAAGAGAAAATACACGTAGTCCGGACCACTGGATAAAACTAGCAATTTTCTATAAAAGCCAAAATCTTTTTGACCGTGCATTTGAATGTTGCAAAGAAGTCCTAGCATTAAAAACTGATCATAAATACGGGTATTACACATATTATAACTTTTACAATGAATTAATTTTAATATAAAAACCATAATTCATTAGTTTATTACTATTTGGATCGATGCTATACGAAAAAGAAGAATATATTTTAGCAGAAACAGCATTTTTAGCTTTAGTTCATCATTACCCAGATAGCATAGAAAGTTGGGTTGGACTTTATATAATTTATTATTTCAAAACTCGATATGAAGGCTGTGATATATGTATTGAAAATATAGAAAAATATAGGAAATATAAAATTAGAGGAAATAAAAATGATAGTAATGATAAAACGGAAGAAACACCCGAGGATTTAATATTTTTAAAAGAACCTCTAGCTTGGAGTACAAAAATTGCAGCGAATACTCCTTTTTTTAAAAGTGCTTTAGTTTTTATTAAAATATTTGCGTTACAGGTTTGTTCAAAATCAATTTTGTAACTTTTATTATTAATAATTAATAAATAAAATATAATTATAGATGGCTGAACAAGCAATACTTTTCGATAAAGTTAGTAAAACTGGAGAACATTGCTATTATTTAGGTGTAATACAATATTACCGACGTGATTATAAAGAGGCACTAAATGAATTGAAAGAAGCGCAAAAACGACATGGACCAGTTACAAAAATTACTTATATTTATTAATAATTTGATGAAAATTAATGATTTTTGTAGGATTACGCAGTAAATTCTATGATAGGTCATTGCGACTTTCGTTTAGGACTATATGACAAGTCTAGAGAAGCTTATGAATTTGTAGTTTGCGCATTTGACCGACCAGATGACATGCATATGTTATATACGAATTTAGCGTTGATTTATGAACGGGAAAATAATTATGAAATGGCTAGGAAATATATGTTAATTATTTGTAAAATGTCGCCAACACCATATTCATGGCTGCTCTTAGGGGTTATTTTTTATAAGGTAATTAATATTAAATTTTATCTATAATAAGGTGAAGTAGGGTAAGTGCAGACTAGTTTTTGTTGGAGTTTAAACATATGTATTTTCAGTCTGGTATATAAATGCTTTGTACAGTTATAATTCCTGAATTAATATTACATAGTATTTTAATATTTCTTGAAAATTTTCATTTTTATAGAATATTGTACAAATCCGCTATAAAATCCTTTTTATTCCATTAAATTATGAAAAAGTACTTTTTATTGAAATACGAAAGGGGATACTACAATGATTTAAAATATAAATATATGTATTATGTATGTACATATGTAAAGAAAACAACGACATTAGTATCTGTGTCATCGTTTTCTAAATCTGACTCTGTCAGAGTGTCCGACTACTGAGCACTGACACCGCATAGTAAGGGTCGGAAATCTGAATTGCGATATTCAATGAACATGAAATTATGCCAAAATATTTTTATTCAAATTCTATTTTATGCCAAAATTCATTTACAATAAGAATTTACTTTAGTTTTCGATATATTCAATGAACATAAAACTACGCGAAAAATTCTTTATGCACATTCTAACCATTTTTTGTTAGAATTCACTGACAATAAGCCATATTCTATTACATAATTTAGTTAGATTTTAAGTATTTATTTTAATTTTAGAGACATTTATCATAATAATAATTTATAATTGAGTAATAGTAATGCTCTTCATTGTGTATAACTCAGATTTTAAAAATATATGTACATGTTAGTTCTCGAGACATTCAATATGCAGGAAAACGAGCAGAAAGTAAAAAATGTAAAATTTTAATTTTTTTTACTAAAATTTATCAATTATATCTGAAATAATTATTAAATTAAAAACTAGCAATGATTTTTAGCGTGGTTAAGTCAGATTTTTATCTATCTTAGTTCTCGAATAACATGAAATTAAGCTGACAAGTAAAAAATTTAGTGCAGCATATTTATTGGAAAACGAGTAAAAAGTTTATGTAAAATTTAAGCATTTTTATTAAAATTTATTAGTTATATCTGAAACAATTAGTAAAATAAAAACAAGCCAGGGTTTTAAGCGTGATAAAGTCAGATTTTTATCTATCTTAGTTCTCTAATAACAGGAAATTAAGCGGACAAGTAAAAAAATTGGTGCAGTCTATTTATTGGAAAACGATTAAAAACGTTTATGCAAAATTTAAGTATTTTTAACTAAAATTTAGTAATTATATTTGAAATAATTAGTAACTTAAAAACAAACAAGGGTTTTCAGCGTGATTAAGTCAAATTTTTATCTATCTTAGTTTCTGGATAACATGAAATTAAGCTGACAGATTAGTCAATCTATTTATTGGAAAGCTAGTAAAAAAGTTTATGTAAAATTTAAGTATTTTTTACTAAAATTTATCAATTATATCTGAAATAATTAGTATATTAAACACAAGCCAAGGTTTTTAGCGTGGTAAAGTCAGATTTTTATGTATCTTAGTTGTCGAATTACATAAAATTAAGCTGACAAGTAAAAAAAAATTGGTGCAATCTATATTTATTATTTAATTTCATCAATAATAATTAATGCCTTTCAAAACAGTTTAAATATTTTATACGAGTCTGACATCAACAAATTAAAAAAAAAATAGTTCACAACTTTATTTTTGCCTGAATTTATTTAGGAAGAGAAACTAAAGGAAGCTGAAGCTTGTATAAACGAATCAAATATTCTGGATAACAGATTACCAGAAACTTGGGCATATTTAGTTTTGATAAATTTAAAATTAAACAGAGTTTGGGAAGCTAAGCAATGTTTCAGTCAAATGATGAAGGTAAATTTTACATTTAAAAAATATATTTTATAAATTAATTTACATCAATATCCATTTAAAACAATCAGAAAGATACATTGAAACGCAACATTTATTGCTTTTATATCTTAATTTCATCATTTTGTTTGTCAATGGACTTTTTTAATTTACAATAAAATATTTTTTGGTCAAAAGGGAACATTGATATTAAAAGGTTAGAAAATTTAATACATAGTTATATCACATAAAACATATTTATTACAACGTTAAATTTTTTTTAGATATATCTTACGCCTACTTGAAAATAATTTAGTATATATTGATTAAGTTTACTCCATTTATTTATTTATTTATTTTTTTTTTTTTTTCAGTATGAGCTTCAAGATAAATCTCTTCTCACTATTGTAGTTTTAGAAATGCAAAAAGCCACAGAAAACTCAAAATAAATTAATTTATTAAAATATAATGTATCCTATATTACAAAATAAACATATTAAAATATAAAACAAATGCTTTATTAGTTTTATTAATATATACGGGGTCCTCGACTTACGTCGGAGATACGTACATGATATAAAATACATAACAAAAAAATATTGCACCGTAACTCGAGGACTTTCTATAAAGTTAAAATATAAAATAAAAGCATAATTTAATTTTATTAAAAATTTAAAAAAGCTACAAATAATAAAATATATAAAGTAAAACAACAACCGTTATTAGAACCTGTAAATTAAAAAATAAGAGAACTAGTAAGTGTTATTTCCCTGCTTCATCGTTATTTTTTTCTTCAACGTGTTTTTCATTTTTTTCTGTAATATCACATGTTTTCTTTTCAGTTTTTTCTGTATCACATGTTTTCGTTTCAGTTTTTTCTGTATCACATGTTTTCGTATCCTTTTTAGTTTCTACATCCTCATCAATTTGAGGATTCTCATTTTTTGGTTCCAACTTTTCATTTTTTTCTTCCAAATTTTCGTTTTTATTTTCTTCCAAAGTGTTATTTACGTCTTCTTCTGAAGTTTCGATTACTACGTCTTCATCTGAAGTTTCATTTATTATGTCTTCTTCTAAAGTTTCAATTACTACGTCTTCTTCTAAATCTTCAGTTTCTTCTTCTTCCAAATTCTCATTTTCATTTTGCTCCAAATTATCATTTTGTTCCGACTTATCCTTTTCTCCTAAATCACATTTTTTGACTTCGTGCTTTTCTTGTGTTATAGTTTTTATTTCTTCATCCCAATTTTCTTCGGTTTCCTCAACCGTAATAGTATTATTTTTAAGTTCTTTTTGTTTTTTAAAATTTTTCTTCCATGGTTTTTCAAGTTTTTTCTCTTGAGTGGTACACTTTCTAGAACCATCTTCTACCTTATATTCTATCGTAATATTGACAGGGTCAACATTTTTGTTATTAAAATTTTTTCTTGGATAATTTTTTTGATATCCACCTCCGCGGTTAAAATTTGGGTTAAATTTATGAGGGGGACCCCTATACTGAGTTTCTTGTCTATAATGTGATGGGCCACTCCCGTCGTGTCTATTATCGAATTTATTTTGGTAATCTTGTCGAGGTTCAAAATAATGTGGATTGTTAAGTTTTTTATGGTTGCTGTATCTAGGAGCAAAATTACGGTTTTGGGAGTCTTTATTTTGATCCCATTCTCGAGGCTGTCTAAAGTTTTCTGAATTTTGATGATAATTATCGTTAGTTTCTCTATAATTTGAATAGCCGGGTTTATTTTGAGGTTTATTAAAATTGTCATGAAATATACCACGCCCCCTACCTCGTCCTGGATTATAATTACCGCGGTTCTATAAACAATTGAAAATATTTGGAAGTGTACTAGCTTGCACGACATGTTGATATAAACGTAGTACATGTTTAGCGGGATAGCATACTTACAGAAGGACGGGTTCATACAGTAAATTTTATTTAAAATAATAAATTTTATGTGTAGTTTAATACACGAAATGGTGCATTAAACAATTGTAAATATAAATTAAATAAATATACACATATATGGCAACAATGTATGATTTTATCATATCAAATAGCTTTCAGTTTAATGATTCTATATTCATTATAATTACAAATATAACTTACAGAATTAAATCTTTGATTTCCATGAGATATTCGCCCACTTCCAAACATATTATCATCTGTTTGGGATTGACCATCTCTTAAAGGGTCAGATAAATAATTGTACTTTGGATCGGATGGGGGTCCACCAAATTTCTAATAATAAATAATATAAATATTAATATTTTTTATTTTATTTTAATTTATTAAAAGTACTTCATTATTTTGTCTTTTATGGTTAAGAACATCTCTTAAATCGTTAAAAGGCCTCTCTTGTTTCTGATACGGCCGATTTTTATTAAACCTAATATTATTATTTTGTCTATTTTGGCCCTGAGGGCTGGAGGGGCCCTAAAATTAATAAAATTTATTACGCATATCTCATAAAAATTTATAAATTCCTCAAATACTTACAGATTCGTTAATATTTTCCATTGTATGGTTCACGGTACAACAATAAACTAATTATAATAAAACATTCCTAACTGTAAATGTAATTTTGCTCACGATCTTACTTACTAAAATAGAAAAAACAAAAATTTTAGGTTATATTACGGTTCAGTAGTTACTCGTGATTTGGGGGCACTTGTAAGTCACCAACTTATAGTCCTATTAATAAAAAATAATCCTTAGAAACATGTTAAAAATAGAATTGATTTTAAAATACAAATCTTTTGTAATTTTACTTGATATATCTGTTAGTTAGATTAATCTCCCGATAATTTAAATCAACAAAAATATTAATTTATTATATCTAAACAGATAAGCTAATATATGTACAATATTTAGATTTATTCTATTTTATTGTAAATGTATCGTATTAAATATGTTTTCTCATTTCTTTAAAAATATATATTTAGCTGATTGTTTTAGTAGTTTCTCAATTGAATTAAAAAACGGATATTCTAATCAATTTTATATTTCTACTTTCCGAAATGTTTTAAATTATGCCGAAAAATGTAGGACATCATATACTTACTTTTTTTAAACTCTTGCATTTGAAATTAGAACTTTTAAAAATAATGAATAATTTTAATAAAAATGTTTCAAAAATTAATTAAATATTTTTTATACTAATAGTATATACTAGGTATATACATATAAGTACTTACCTATAATAAATTAACTAGTACCTAACAAAATAAATTAGTAAAAAAGCAATTAAACAATAATAAAAACATTAAAAAAGCATAAAATATGCTTAAGATTAATAAAGGATAAAAGGTAAGGATTAGAGCAAAAATATTATATTACATTATTTGTGTATTTTTATAAAGCATATACCAAGTAATAAAGCCATATAAAATATAGGCAACGAACAAATCAAATAGTGTATTTTATTTTAACTTAAAAACAGAAAAATTGAATTTTTATTCACTCAATCCTCTAGAAATGAGGACCATTTAAATATTGAACTACATTCTATATATTAAATACACAATAATTATTTGCAAATACTAAATAACTTCAAGAAATAAATGAAGTTTTGGGTCAGACATATTGTTTCTGAAGCTTTTGTCTGAAAATTTAATTAATTTTAATAAACAACACTTCCATTTATGGATATGAAGACAATAACAATTGATAAATTATGAACTTTTGTAGCAAACATAATACATTTTGAATTTTATTTAAATAGTATCCTTTAATTTTTGATTTATCAGAATTGTTATTTCTCTGATTAATCAAAATGTAATAAAACACTTATATTTATTTAACGGTCGCTACCATTTTGACAAATAATATCGTTTATACTATTTAAACAACATCTATTGTTCGTGTTATTTCACATGAATGTTATGATAGCGCCGAATAGTACGGGTTTTGACTCGCACATGTATCTATCACATGCGCAGTAACGAAAAACAACCCCATTTATAAAATAGTAACCCTAATATATATATATATACTCATGCAAATAATAAATTATACACCATTTTCAGTCATTTCATATTAAAATTCTGCTAAATACTGCATATCAAAAGTTTTAACATCCAGTAACTAAATATGTTAAAATTTACATTTTAACAAATAAAATAAATATATTGAATAAGCAAAATAGGTAAATAATTTATAGTATGAATTTTATGAATATTTTACAATAACATGGCGATATTGTAGCGTGCGGACTATACATTCAGCCACATATATTAATAATCATTACATTTAAATATTTAAATGATCTTTATTTTAATTTTAAGATCTTAATTATTATATATCTAAAGTTTTATCTTAAAAAATACATCGTAATCTTGAATTGTACTAAACTTTAGTACAGAAAGTCTAAAAGATTCTTGCTTAATGCAAAATTAAAATCATATATTTAATTTTTTTTTTATATAGATATAGTTAGTTTTTCTAGTCTAAATTTTGAAGAAATTAAAGTTTAAGTTTATTCTGATAAAAGGTAGGCAGAGATAATTTAGAAAAAATATTTTATCCACCTATAAAAATTGTAAAAAGAAATAATAACTAATTATAGAAATATCACTAAAAATAAAAAAATAAAGGAAAAAGCACAGAAAAAATAGTAATAAAATTTTCGATGTTTAAAATTACGCGAAAACAAAAACAAAAAAACATTTTTCAAACATATTTCATATATTTAATAATATTATACGAAATTATAAATAATAATTTTGCACAGCATCAAACATAAAAAATTAATGCAATGCAAAATTAAATACGAGTAATAAAAAATTGAATAACAGGGAATTTTATTATTTTATTAAATAAACAAAATGAAGATGACCAAATTTTCAACAATTGTGGATTATTAGTGTCATTTTTACAGAAAAATAATTTGAAAATAGCACTTAAACGAATGATGAATAGTTACATATAACAGCAAAATTCTTTCTTATCTTTTCGAATCTAATTCGAACCATTTCTTCTCAAATTCGAATTTGTCATTCCTTACATTAAGGGTATTAATGACACATGAATTAATGATTGATGTTTTATTTTTAAGATGCTATTAAAATTATTTTTCTTTTATTACTCCTTTTTTTCTTCAGATTTCTTTCCAATTGGAATGGCCGCTTTTACTCTAAAATTAAATAATTACATTTATGTAATTTATTATTCATTATTTTGGAAAGGGGCCAAGCGAAAGTGAATGCACTTTTTTTATAAATATACTTACTTGGAAGTGATTTCGGCCACTTTGGTTCGAACAATATCGAGATTGGCATCAATTTGTTGTTTATTATTTTCGTAAACTTTCGGTAAAGTAAAGAGGGCGACAAATGCTATAAAAGAACATACATTTATAATAACATACAATAAAAAATAAATTTTCAATTAAATAAAAATAAAACAACGTATGCAATAAAATAATATTTCTTTATTTACAAAACAAAATTATCTTCGTCTTAACCTATAATGATCGCCACGAATCAAATGCATTGTGTAATAATTGTACGTTTACATGGCACCATCCCGCAATCCGAAACCTTTTGCGTTACGAAAGAGCAAAAATAATATTTTGAACTAAGTTGCGACGTACTCCACATTAGGTTAAAAAGATAATGCATTTGTTTCCTGTCAAATATATTTGTACTTACCAATAATAATAAGCGTCATGCCATTGAACCAAGCTCCTACATATGTAAGACACCACAAAAGAACACCAAATTTGATAGAATCAACAAGATCTTCAACTAAAAATAATCTTCTTAATTCTGTAACAGCAGCATTTACGTGTGTAACTGCAATATCTGTAACTTCTCTGACCTTTTCCTATGATTAAATAAGTTATATTAATACTCCAGACCAAATGACCACTGAAAAAATAAGACAACAACGAAAGAAGAGTAAGTTTTGTACTAACTTGAGGCAAAGTAATATCAGCTTCGAGTTGTTCTTTGAAGGGGTGTCCGTCAGATGTTTTTTGAACAGCTTGAAGTACATTTTTGTAAATTCGGAATAAAATTGTACCAGCAAGTGAAAAGAGGGACAAATAGGCGGTAACGCTAATGAAAGAGAAATAGGCGAGGGACAAAAGAACTACAAGGGTACCTCCGAATACGGCACCTGATTTCTTTGGTTCTCTCCAGTAAATGAGTCTCTCCACTAAAAAAGAAATTTCAAATAAATACTATTCATGTTACTTTATTTGACAATAAAATAGTAGAACTAAGATAATACATAAAAATATCTTTAAACAAAAACGTAAATAAATTATTATATAAATTTTAATGTAACCACACAAAGTTATATGCGGCCAAAAAGAAAATTAGCTTATGTCAACATACGCCAAAATTAAGATTTAATTTTAGCCAAATTCAATTGTTGTATTCCTAAAGAAAATACTCAAAAAATAAATTATTTCTTCACCCAAAAATCCATAAATTTATGCGATCGCTGACCAAAATATAAAACCATAAATTTTAAAATTGCATGTTTTTGACACAGTTTTAAAATAATCTAATTATATTTTTGATAAAATGAATTAATCGTAATAAAAAATAAACGAGACAAAATTTACGATAAATCTGTAATTTATCTAATGGGAAAAAAATGCAAGGTCGTAACCAAAAACTGTGAACTTGACCTTCAGTTTTGACAATAGCACTTCTCGCGCAAAAACCATTGGCTTCATAATACTCAATATTTTAAACCTAGTGTAAGCATTTCTGCTGAAATCAATACTTTCAGCTTAAAAATAATGAATGAAACAAGAAACGAAATGAATCATAATAAAATAATAACCATAGTGCCTCTTATATATATTAAAATCTAAAAATAATTAAATTCCATAAAAATGTAAATTAAATATAATAAATAGTTCATATACATACACACATTAAAAACTTTTCTACTTAGATAATTAAATTAATTATTAATATATTAAAATATGCATTTTTATCATATTTTTTATTGTCTACTAATTTTATAAACCATGTTAATTAACGCAGCGATAAAAATATAACAAGGTTAAAAAACATTTTTTAAACGTAAAAATTATAAAAAATAAAATTATTCAATTATGCAACTAAATTAAAATAGTCGCCACGTATAATAAATTTATAAATACAGCAAAATATAAATTTAGCATAATTGCAATTTTTTGTTACCAAAAGGTTATCAAAATTAATCGCTAAATAGTATAAATATAGTTGTTAACCGCTAATTTTTATATTCAAAATATATTTTTAAAATGTGATATAATTAGTATTTTTAAGGTACAATGCACATTAAAAAGTAAAGTGAATTCGACTGCGACAGAGAACAAAAATTAATTATTTTAAAATCGACAATTAAAAAAAAAAACAATCTAGTTAACACAGGTCTACTTTCAAATTTTTGCGATCAGAATCTGAAACAGATGACTTGCGGTCCGAATATTTTCTTACGCAATTTTTAAAATGTGAAATTGATTTTTTAAACATTCAATTTTAAAGATAATGCTAGTTCTAATTTCATTATTTAATATATAATTTTTTTGTAAAGATAACAAAATATATTATTTTTTTGATAAAATTACATAATTTTAAAGTCAATAATATAATTTTATGGATGAAAGATAAATTAGTACAACAATAAATTTCTTATCAAATCAATAAAATAATTGTACAGCTGTTATATAAATATTATTTTAAATTTTTATAAAATGAAATACATAAAATATTATTTTTTCAAAAAATATATAAATGACATATGCTCCAAAATTAAAGATATCCACGTGGTAAAATTATTAAAAAGTTCAAATACCTGAGTTCAATAGCATTTAAAGTTAAAATAAAATTGGAATTAAATAGATTTTAGTCAAAATAAACGTGATTTTTAAGTAAAACATTTTACGAAGATAAAATTACATAAATTAACGTATTTTTAAAATAAATATTTACGTTAAATAATATAATAGTATACGGAGTTTATTTTGAATAAAAGATTTAAGTTAAAAAATAATAAATGGTCAAGATGCACGCGCTCCGAGATGTAACATATGCTGAGGTAAATAAATGAAAATACGTAAAAATTTGAAATATTCTTACATGGACCTCTTTCAGGTAATGGTTCTTCAGATTGTTGATATCTACCGTTTCTTTCTTTTCGCACCATTTTTCACTTAAAAAATTAACTAAAAAACTAAACTAAAAAACTATATACACGAAGAACAGCGGTCTTCGTAAGTATATGTGTAAGAATTAAATGATCGAGGCCTTGAATCGTGAAAGAGCTGCTAGTGAAAAGGTTTATTCACAATTCACTATCGCATACGGTATACGTGGACACTGTTGGAGTTAATGGTGAATGAACGCAACTTTATAGCGCCACTTGCTCATGTGGTAGACGCTGGAATTAATTACTTTGTATTGAAATTATTTTAATTAATCTTTTGGTGGATTTATGACCGAGAAAATAGAATTCAATTTTAATCCAATTAATGTAACATTTTCTTAAACTAATTGCATAAATTGACTGAATTTTCTAACGAAACTTGACACAAATTTGGAAATAATTAAATGAAAATCATTTTTATTTAAATTTCATCTCTTCTTTTCAAAGCCAAATATATGGTTAATATAAATTTTAATAACTTTGCTTTAAAATGAAAGGTTTCAAGTAACAAGTTGTAGCAGGTTTTAATTACTTTGAAAATATCGTTTATTGTTAAATAACTTAGGCGATATCAATACAACATACTAAACTAGCGCAACTAAACAATTGAATACATTCAACCATTTTATAACGCAAGTTTCCAACAACTCAACGATTTTCTTTCACGAAAGAAAGGTTAAATATCTCCGAAATATTAGAAAATTACCCTTAAAGCTATTCATTTCTTGAAATATTTGCTGACTTAGATTATCTTTATATTACAAATACGAAAAAGTTTGTAAATGAACTAAATATAGAGAAAAATATATGAAATAAAATAATAGCAAATTTTTATTTACCATAAGTAATAAAAAAATAATTTAAGAAGACATGCGTAATTAAATGTAAGATATATTTGTAATATGAGTCAAGATAAAGTCACGGAGTCACCTTGCTATTTACTGTATGCGCATTTTACTATAACTTAATTTGCATTTCAAATACTTAGGTAACATATACATATAAGAAAGTATATTTCTTATATGTATGACTAATGATGTCACATTCATTATTAACTTATTGTTACAATTCGTAATTGTAATAAACAATTTGTTAATAATTTAATTAACATATTTATTTGTATATATTTTGCTTATTGAGAATTTTAGATATTCTAAATACTTGTAGGTATATTCTTTAGTTAAATTTTCATTCAAATTGATTTATTTCTCTATTTGTTGAGTTAAAACAAAATTTAATGCTTAAAAATATATGAAAAATTTTAACTCACAGCCAACACGACAAATAATACAAAAAAGAGAATAAATTATAATATTAAATTAAAAAATATATTCAGGACCCATGAAATCAAATTTGTATATTTCTTGAATAAATTAAAAAAGTAATATATTATAAAATTAGAAGGGGGACCCTAGAACAAAAATATATAATGAACCTATTATTAAAAATTAAACAGAAACCAAAACCACTTCAGATAAACTTAAAACTATGAAAAAAACTTGGCATATGTTACTTATTAAATACCGGCTAGAATCGCGACGCCGTGACGTCACAGATGGACGCTACAATTCATCGAGCGCCAACAAATGTCTTAAACTTGAACAGCAGTACCAAAACAAATCAAATTCCTTTTATTAAATTTCATAATATTCTTAAAACAATAGTTTTATTTTATTTATTTTAAAATTTCATGAAAATTATTTTGATAATATATAAAATGAATGTTTTAGAGCCACTGGTATATGTTGACAAAGATATATTGGGGTGAATAATCTTCTTCATTTCCGGTTTTCGATAATAGCAGATGTGGTAGAATTTATAAAACCAAAATGCCAAAATTTCAAGAAAATTTTAATAACTTTTAATATGAGTTAGTTTTTTATGCGAAAAATGGTGGATGCTCCAAAAGAATTATTGATTATTACTTAATGTTCATAATAAAATAGATTATTTATTAAAAACATTTATTTGTAGCAATGAGTTTTTCTTTATTATCTTATCAATTTAATCTCTTTACAAAACTTAAAATAAAATTTTTCAACGTCCTAAAATCGAAAATTAATTTATTTAAAATTTTGAAAAAAAAGCCTTGACATGTCAACTTCAAGTAACTAATTATTATACATTATATATTATCCTTGTATATGATATGAAATAAACTAACTCAATACATATATACTAATATTTGTGAAATAGAAGAACGTTTTAAATAGCTCAATATATTAATAGAAAACACGACTATTCGTATATTTTATAGAACACAGTCTAAGAAACAAGTGACAGCAGATGTTTTACTCAAAACAGTGGTTGCAAAACGTTTTTACAGCTAATAATTTAAAAAATACTAATGTTAAATGATTATTGGCTCTTAAAATATAAACAAAACAAAATTTTAGCCTACTAGAATGCGACTAAACTAAGTTTCAATTGTTTAATAAATAAATTGCCATGACAAACAATTGCAATCGAATTTTTCTTTGAAAAATAAATTAAATACGTAAATAATTATTTCCAATTTCTTATTTAAATAGTTCAAATTATAAAATATACTATTGTTAAATATATTTTTCGAAACACATATTAAATAAATTTTCGAATAAAATATAAAAATACATACTTTTAAATATAATAATAATCCAAAAAGAAAATAGCAAAAATCACTAAAATTCACAATTTTCCAACATTTGTACAACAACCTAACAGAAACGCTCTTCAGTTTGAACTAAAAGAGAATTCATAAACGCATTCTAAAATTTTCAATTTTAACTGCACACCCACGCCTATAAACATAAGTGCACGGGAACTAGTGGCAATAAATTATTAAATATCTAAAGTTACTTTTTAGTTAAGTTTTGATAAATTTATTTTTATTGAAGTTAACCTATTTTCATTTTAATAGTTCGTTCTTTACAACAATTACTTTATTATTTGTGTTTTAAATTTTACTTAAAATATGGTGCCAATGACCCTTCTAAATATTTGTAGAGTTTTTTGTATTTTACTAGATACTTAAACAATTTTTTCTAATTAAATATTATTTATGTAAAATATACAAAAATAAATTTTAATGCCAATAATCCTATTCTATATCACTTCTAGATATAATAAATATAAATATTTTAAATGCTTATAAATATTAAATAGTTTTTTTTTAATTTATTAAAATAATTATATTTTTGACTTTTTTTTTTTGGAAAGTACCTTATAAAAAAGATTTTATATATGTTACTATAAAGAGTGTTAACTTCGACAATGTATACAGCCACTAGTGAATACATACATTAACTAAATCATCCAGACAAAGTATACACAAATTTAAAGCACTGACCTGTATTAATAATGGTTTAAAAAAATTATTTTTCGCCAGTAAATGAAAATATATATTTTATTATATTTCCGTTAAAATATTTAATATTTTATGAAGTACTATGAATCTATTAACCATGGAGACTTATATTAACTAGTGAATGCATACATTAACTGAAAATATACATTATTTTCAAATCATATTTTATATCGGTCAATTTAAAAATGAATTTATATATAATAGTTTAAATATATCTTACAATACAATGCCAAATATATCTTAACATTATCTTATAAGAATACAATATGAAATTGAAAATAATCAATAAGAAGAAACGAATTATTAATAACTCTTAAATTAAAAAAAAAAAAAAAAGTTTTTCATTTTTTTTACTATATAACTATTGTCAGTAATTTTCCTTATTATAATAGTGCCAATTATTTTAACACACTTATTAAAATTAAAAAAAAATCAAAGCCCTTACTTTTATAACTATTTTTTCAAAGAAAATTTATAATTTATTATTAGTAAGGTTTTTTCTTAAAAAAAAAAAATTTTTAAAATATAAAAAAATTGCAATTTAAATGTTTTATTATAAATATGTCAAAATATATTTTGAAATAAAACCTAACTGACTCAGAAAAAAATTAAATTACTAATTAGAGGGGTAAGCTACCCCTGCCAATTTTTGAAAAAAAAAATCTATCCCACACATTTGAAATACATACAATGAAAATTCGATAAAAAATTAAAAATAAAATGAAAAAAACTTACGGTCTTCTTTGCTTAAGCTTATATCCATAATAAAATTGTTCATCTTCAGAAAATTTTGGTACCAAAAATTTCGAAAATAATAAAACGTTTATGTAAAACGTTTAAAATCGAAAAGACCGAACAGAGCACATAACACCGTATCTTTCAAATGAAAGAGTTGAAAACCTGGTCCCGATTGGAAAAAAGCCAAAATTCGCTCAAACTATATTTATAACATTGCTTTCAGTGGACACTTCACAGTTTCATTTTTGCCTAAATTAGTTTTTACCACAAAAGTACTTTTAAAACAATTCCAAAACACTAGATGGCACTAATTAATCTAGTTTAATTCTATTATTATATTTTTACGTTAGTATTTATTGGTCAACTGATTTGTACGGTTTTTGGACCCAATTTTTTTTTATTAAGTACAAAAATATTTCTTTTCAAACTTGTACGTATCAAATGTAAGAATATTACGATTGTCTTTTGAGAAATATACTGTTTGCGTTTTATGTAAGGGATGTGTCTAGCGACTGCGCAGTCGAGTATTTTATCTTTTTCTACCCTTAAGTAATCAATACATTTTACCCCACTCTTCCTGTTTTCACTATATACAGAGATTGATTCAGGGATTATTTTATTTTTTTCAATAAATATGCGCATATTGCTGGACGCATATTATAATACATCTACCCCTCGATTTACGCGGTTCTTTTTGATGATTAAATAAATACAAACTCATTTATATTTAAGATTTCAAAAATAAGTAAAAATACATTAGGTTTTCTAAATATTTTCAATTTTAACTTATTTCAAAATAGCAGGAAAATAAATAAATATTATTAAATTTTAAGTGATTAGACAGTAGAAATAATTTAAATACAATGAACTTAACATAAAACAACAATTATTCTCCATTTAATTGAATCCCAATCAATAATAAACAAAGAAATAACGATAAAGTCAATAACTTCAAAGATACAATTCAACAAAATTGCATTCAACTGTATATCTCTATAATTTTTGTCGATTCCAACGAATGATTTTAAATTTTTTATCACAACAGGCATTTTCTAGGGTGATATAGGGGAAAGAGGGTAACGTCTACCTTTGTAATTTACCTGTGTCAGATGTATGCATGCAGTTTTATATAGTTTATGATTCGGAAAATAGTTTTGAGTGCATTCAAGACAAAGACATGATGCAACAAATAGAAAATAGTTTAGAACGTTTAATAGAATTGCTTTTTCATGTGAAATATACGTTTATACACATTTTAAGCTTGTACATATTTCTTTTAATATTTAAAATGTTTTTAAGCATGTTTAAACACGTATGTAATAAAATACCTTACATTCAATTGTCGTTTTATCAAATTTCATGGAATCTAATTATTTATACAATTAAAAAGAAAAGTTTTTATAAACATATCAAACAAAACTTTTTTTAAATATAAATATAAATTCACCGCATATAAAACTTTGTTAAAAAGTTTTCAAATACACACAAAAACAAATGAAAAATATGTTTCCAAGTTTCAATCGGTTTTAAACTAAAAATACGTTAGTGCAACTAATTAAAAACTTCATAAGGTTAAAAAATAATCCTATTAAAAAAAGTTTGAAATAATATAGAGGCACAATGGCATTCTTGTTGTAATGAAATAAATAAATAAATGACACTCAAAAATTAAATTTAAGGTTACAGTTACAAGTAACTTACCTTTAGGGTTTAGCCTTTCAGGGTTAAACCATGCATCTGTAACAAAGATTAGTTGAGTGTTAAAAGTTAGATTTTTTAATTCATGCCTAAGTGCAGCTAATCAAGCTTCAAATAAAACGCGGTTTGATATTAAAATGGTTATTATTATTTTAATAGCTAATGCAGCATTTCTAATAGCTTTTAAGTTTTAATATTATTTATATTAGATAGAAAAAATATAAAAACAGTAAGGTTAAATAATTTTTTTTTAACTTTTTGCGTTAATATTATGAAGAATTAGGCAAATTTATTCACTTATAATAAATTGAAATTTTATAATTATGAATTGTTAGCAATAATTACATTTTTAAAACTTCCCATGATAATTTTTAAGAAATTAATGAAGATATATATCTTATCTATTAATTAATTTATGTAATAATAGATATTTAATCAAATAATTTTCCAAAAAAAAAAAAGTGATTTCTACCCTGCAAAACCTATTTTTAAAGTTATTTTTATTGGAAAATAAACAATTATTATTAATTTCAAAATTTCTCTAACAACTTACATCATTTTTTATGTTATTTATTTAATTTGGAAAAAGTTCCATACAATATTAATTATTTATCAGATATTATATGATTTTATCTTATCCTAATAAATATAATTAAT
>NEEE01009785.1:0-16211 GCA_002278615.1 Pogonus chalceus | reverse complement strand
ATAAAATTATTATAAAGAAAAGTTCGTATGGTACACATGGTAGACCATCCCATCCCAAGAAAAATACTTCTCACGCTTGCTGGTTTTTGTTGCTGAAAGTGGTTGTATTATTTAATTCATTAGCGATATATAATATTAAATTAATAGTAATTCATTTAATAATAAGTATTAAGATAAACTTATAAAAAACAGAATTTAAAAGTGAACAAAAGACCTTATATTAAGCCTGTTAAGAGCCTTTTACTGAAAATCACTTTAGGTTAGAAAATTTTTCTGAAATAGTAATTGACAAAGTTTTAAAGGTAGAGCAACATGCCTAAAATATATTAAATCTTGTTAGGGAGAATAAGTATGGATTACGAGAATGTACAAAGGGTATTACTAACATCTATCAAAGAAGATGATCCTCATAAAGGATTCAAGGAATTAGAAATTAAGAGATATTGTATTGCATATCAGACGTTATTGCGTGAATGGGACAGGACAATAATAACACCATTTATTAAGGAAATTTTAGAAAGTGGGACCTGTTGGAAAATCGATGACACCTTAGGTCATGTTGAGCTTGATAGGTATGCACTAGGGAAAAAATTGTTAGACTTGAAAACTGAAGATGGACAAAAATCTCTTCTTGATTCCTTTGACCGTTACAGAATTGCTTGCTGGTGTTGTTTTGAAGGCGAGATAAGAGCTGTTTTTGAGGAATTTAAATTAACATTAGGTAGTAAACCAGTAGAGAGTTTGGTTAAGGGATGTGATAAAGGGGCTTTAATGATTTACTGGTCACATGCTATAAATAACCAAGAACATCAGTTAGAATTAAATAATGAGCATCCGTACGTTTACGCTTTTAAATGTGCGATGCTAGAAAAGCATGTTGAAGCTTTGGAATTCTTTTGGAATAAATTGCAATCTATTGATTCTGTATCTCCAAAAAGAAAAGAAGATTTATTAATGGAAGTAGCATATAATAAAGGAAATTTTTCTACTGATGATGTTGGTATGGTTGATTTTTGCCTACGTTATCTTGATCCTGACAGATATTATGAATTATTAAAAAGAGATTTTAAACAAAATAAGTATCATTATACGTTAAGTACGCTCACAGGAAGTTACTCCTTTGAAAGTGCTAAAAGGCTATTTGAAAATTTAAAGTCAGAAGATTTATCTCCTGAAGGTTATAGTACATCGATGTTTGGAGCATTGGATTCACTTATTTCTGTACCAGATGATAGTTTTATTAAGTCTGGTAGTGACATGCTTACCTCCATGTGGAATCGTTCTGGCTTTGAAACTCATAAACAACACTTTTTAGATAAGTTGGGTATAGGATATGCATCTAGAAATAGAATTGCTTGTTTGATCAAAAAGAATGTGGATATTAAGGTATTGCCGGAAATTATTAAATCTCTTAATCAAGAGCAAATGCAATCTATTATGGAAGAAGATAAATCAATACATGAGATATTCACTAGAATTAGAAATAAGCAACTAGTTGGTGGAGGAGGTGATCAGTTGCCAAGTTCATCATTAGATGTAGAAACTATACAGCAGAAGGTAACTGATGTTAGAAGCAAAGTGTAGAGTTTCTCTTTTTGAAAATTCAGTTACTTAGACTTAAACGAAAGCATACAAAGAATTTTAGNCAGTTGCCAAGTTCATCATTAGATGTAGAAACTATACAGCAGAAGGTAACTGATGTTAGAAGCAAAGTGTAGAGTTTCTCTTTTTGAAAATTCAGTTACTTAGACTTAAACGAAAGCATACAAAGAATTTTAGTGAGAGTAAAAATTGTAAAAGGTTAAAATCAGGAGGCGGTTATGGTTGATAACAATCAACACCAAGAAAAACCACAAGATTTCGAGTTAATTGAGTTACTTTTTGGGAAAGTAGATTCTTCAACTTCTAATGCAGTAGATCAGTTAGATCAATCTTTTGAAGCAAGATATCAGTCATTGGTTGATCAAATACAATCTTATTTACATTCTAGTGAAAAGCCTGGCTTTTTTCCTCATAGATTTTTAGGTTCTTTTTCCAGTGTATTAGATACTAAACTTAATGATAAGCTAGGCATAAAAAAATTGCACTTTCATTTTGAGGGGGCAAGAACTTTAAAGATTGTAGCAGAAACAGAATCCAAAACACATGTTTTTATTTTCACTGAAGATATAGAAGCTCAACATTCTAAACAAACAAATACTAAGAATTTTGAATTCACCACAGGTGAGTGGAAGAATGTGATGGGTAGAGATTACACTCCATTAGACGAACGTAAGCTTCAAATTGATGTGATAAAAATTTTGAAAGATAAGTATGAGTTAGTAAAAAGCAGACCAAAGTCAGACAAGGATGTTAAGTCGAAGAAGTTACATTTATATCTGAAGAATAACGTATTGGAGTATAAAGCTAAGGATATATATGGAAATATTCAAACAATGCAAATTGATTCTGGTGAGTTAAAGGGTAATGATGCGTTTAAAAATAAATTTTTTGATGAAATCAAGCAGTTTCTAGGTAAGTCAGGTAAAGATCTTAGTGATGATGTTAGAAAAGAATTATCAAGACTTACGTCAGCAAAGGGATATACCTTAAAGAGTGATGGAGAAGATGAAAAAATAAACATTAAGGTAGAAAGTAAAAAGAAGATTGTAGATCAACCCATCGAGCCTACAGTAAAGTTTCAGGAAGTGACAAAAAAGCTGGGTAAATCTATTTACCTAGAGGGTTATATAGAAAAGCTTGTCAGTTCAGATACACGTCAAGCTAAGGAAAATCTCGAAGACATTCTAAATTATATAAAAAAAATTCATACCAATTTAGACTTGCAAGCTAATGTTTATGGTATTAAAGCTCGCGAAGCTGATCAACATGGCTTTGTAGCAGGAGTATTTGATAACTTTCGATATCGTGATAATACCAAACTCTATCTGGAGCAATTTGCTGGTGGAGGTTATGCTGATGTTGTTTTGCTTGTTCGTGGGCCTAATCGTGCTGTTGATTCAGTTCCAATTCTTATTGAACTTAAGGCTGGAACTGAAGGGCAAGTTGATCCAAATGATGCACTGGAGCAAGCTAAAGGTTACATTGAAGGTTTTAGACCAAATAAGATGAGGGTTTTAACCAATGCAGATAATGCTATTGCTGTTGGGTTAAATTTAGATAATGCGGAACCGTTTAAAACTGAAGTAAAACCTATTAAACAACCTTCTTCTTTGATGGAGGATTTTATAAAGTTAGCTCGTAGGTGGAATAATCAACAACTTTCTGAAAAAGATTTCAAGCAAGAAATAGCAGATTTGTTATTAAGCGAATATCATACTTTTCCAGCAAATAAAGAAACAAAAGATCATTACTATTTCAGTCGAGACATATTAGGTCAATCAATTTTAATCAACAAGATTGGTCAAGATCAGGGTAACGTAAAAAAATATATATATTCATACAATGAGTATCCGCTAAATTGGCCTCAGGGAACGGAGTACACTTTGTCCAAAAGCCCAGTTATGACGTTAATATTTGTTCAAGGTAATGAAGGGCAAGAAAAAACAGCATTCATTTTTCATATACGAGAGTCCAATACAAAGGAATTCTATGCTGATAAAAAAATTCCAGTGCTGAACATACCTAAAATAGGAGGAGTAGGAAATGTCATAGAAATTAAAATGAGTCTCAAAAAATATGAAACAGGGTTATCTTTTGAAGACCTTTTTGAAATAGAACAGATAAGTAAATATAAACCAAGTGGTGCAGATCAGCCATTTACAGGTAATTTTTTCAAGATACCTAATTCTGATGAATTAAAGGTAAAATTCGATCAAGCAATTACTTCTCAACATGCTACTTCTTCTGACGGTGAGGTTTCATTGCAAGCTTATAAAGTGTTGCTTAGTGAAGTGGCAGATGCGGTTTACCCTATTAAAGATTTGATTACTAATGAAGCAAGATTACAAGCTGTGCTTAATGGTTTACTTAGTAGCTACAGTGATTTGAAGCTAAAAGAGACTGCCACAAAACAAGAAGATTCTGCAAAGACTGTAATTATACCTGAATTTCAAGTAGGAGCAGGTGGTCGTGTTGATATGGTAATTCAAGGTATTGGTCCTTCACCTCAGGGTGCTAAAGAATACACTCCTGTAGCGCTGGAATTTAAGCTTATAGATAAAAACTTAGATGAAGAAGGAATGAAAAAAGAGGTTGATAAATTAACAAAAGAGCAAAATGTTAGATATGCTAAAGGAGCGGCACTGAAAGCAATCACAGATAGTGACAAAATGCTTTTCATGGGTGTAGTTGTTAATGTGAAGGCTAAAGACAAAAGTTCTTTAATATTAACGAGTGATAAGGTTGTTCCTGCTTTAGTAGTTCATAGTTCCATTTTTGGTTTTAGTCAGCAGCAATGTTCTAAAGGAAGGAGAACACGTAGTATAGGCATGGCCTGCATAGATTCACGTGATGAGGAAGGTATTACAAAGGAAGAAAAGGAAAAACTTATTAAAGAGTTGTTTGGTATTGAAGCTTATGACACAAAAATTATAACTATAGATTCTCCTCAAGTGAGTATTGATAGTGATAAGGTAAGTATAAAATTCAAGGACAATGACGGTAATGGTAAAGAATTAATAATAGATAATTCTGCGAATATCCAGAATATAGGAAGCTATATACTAGATAAGAAAAATCTTGAGATAAAGTTAAAAGTAAGCAGCGATAAAGAGTATGTTATAATAGAAGAAATTAAAGGACAAGGTATTGAACATTATTTAAACATCGATGGTTACAAAGTAAAACTTGATAGTATAATTAAAGATTTTATTACAGATCCAGAAAGAGAGAAAATTCATAATAAATTACATCAACTATCAAATGATAAGCAGTTGTTAGAGGATAAAAAATACATTGAAGATATAGGTGATGTTCAAACTAATCAAGATTACAATAATATTGTAGAGGAAATTAAACAGAGCTTATTAGCAAAAGGAGTTAGAGAAGATACTTTCGATAGGTTTAAAAGTCATTTTGATGATCTTGGTGAAAAAGTTTTTGCAGATTATATTAGTAATGTAGAAAGCAGCCTTAAAGAAAAAGGAATTGCATTTGATCGTGATAAATTCGATTCAGCAAAAATAAAAGGAGCAAAAGGTGGAAAGTTTTTTTCCCTCATGGCCATATATGACTTGTTTGATAGCATAAGTGATGCAACAACACTTAGACGGCATGATAATGATGCTCTGAAGCAAGTGTTTGGTATCAATGGTATACTAGATGCTATGGATGATGTTAGAACCAGTTTAAATATTTCTCCTAATAGTAAAGTAGGAAGATTGATTAACAAAATACCACAACCTATACGCCAAGCTTTTGTTAAGATTATCGATAATCCTGTAGTTCAAAGTATTACATTTGCGACTATCGCTTATCAATTTGGATATAGTGTAAATGAAATAGCTCAAGGTAATAATCATCCATTAAATTATTATTGGACAACAAGTAGTGGTGTAAAACTAGCAAGTATGAGCATAAGGCCTATAAGTGCAGGGGTTAGTTTTACGATAAAAAGTGTAAGTACTACTACTAAGATTTTAAGAGGGTTATCTGCTGCAGGCAAAGTTTTAGGAAGGATAGCAGTAGTTACTATGGCTGCTGATGTATTGATAACAATTGGTGTAGAAATCCATGAAAGAATGGAATATACCAAAGCAATAGCAGAGCAAGTACCTTTGCTTCCTGGTAATGAGCAAGCAGAAGTGTTTTTTGCAAAGGTGATCAAGTTTTTTGCAGGAAGGGATATAGAAAAGGAATATGGGGATATAATTAGAGTAAAAGGTTATTTAAACCATGTAAAAGAAGTGGCTACCCAGTTGTTAAATGATAATTATAATATAGCTGCAGTTGTACAATACGTAATCTCTATTGAAGAAAAATATAGTGAGATAATTAAATATACAAGCCCTACATGTATACAGTATGCTAGTTGTGTGTGGGGATGTAAGTTAGAAAAAAAATATGACGATATCTCTTTTAGTAATATTAACACAGCTTCTAATGTAAAAAATGATTTATCTTCACTCAATATATCTAAAACACTACCTGTGCAATCTCATACTCTGGTCATGAGCGAGGATTGGGAGAGGTTTATTTGTAATGTAAAAACTAGCTCTCAATGTCGTCAAGATATAGGTAAAAAGAAAGTTTACATTGTTAATACAGATGCAAAACACATCCCTCATCTAACAAAATATGAATATGAAAACCTTGGTTTAAGAGTTGTAAGGGTACCATTAGGATACTCTGCATCAAAATCTCAATGTGGTAAAATAATTAATGAAGAAAATAAAGATGGTGATATTCACCGCTCGTGTAATACTGGAAAAATCCATAAGAGGTGTCAAGAGAACTTTACTCTTTCAGGTGAACCTTTTATTTTTACTAATCCAACAAGAAAAAGTTCTCACAGCAAAAAAGAAAAAATGTTTCCCAAGGATTCGGTGTTATACATTTCAGGACCTAGGACATTAACAGCAGCAGCAAATTATCCAGCAGTAATGCATATTTCAGAGGGTAGTAATATACGTTATGTCGGCTCAAAAAATAATGAAACTATTTTTATTATTAATGACTATATGTCTGGTACTCTTGAAGGTGGATCAGGAAAAGAAAATACTCTAGTAATGAATGTTAAAGCTAATAATATCGCTGCAAATTTGCATAGTGGAACTATACGTTATGGTAATAGTAATAACATAAGATTGGTTAACACATATAACTATGTGTCTAATTCTGACAGCAAGCAAAATATTACTACTCACTGTAAAACAAGATTGATTAATGTAAAAAATGCAGAAGTCTGGCAGAATTCATTTAACTGCACAGACAAAGATTATGAAGTTAGAGTAGTTAACAAAGAAAATGTGCATAACAGGGGATTAAAGCAAACAATATTTGTTGTTAATGAAGATAGTGATAATGCTAAGATAGTAAGTGATTTGGGCAGTACAGGAAAAATAAAAGGAAATATTGACATAATAAAGGTTCAAGTTGCTAATATCACACAGTGGGGAATAAGTGAAGATATAGAAAAGGTCGGCTATAGCTTAGATGTTTTAGCTAATAATACACAAAGTATTGTTTCAAGTACTAAAATCAATGATTTTAAAAATCTAGTAATTCAAGTAAATAGCAATGGAATAACAGAGTCTGTTGCAATACAAGATAAGTCTTTGTCTGATACAATAGAAGATATTAGATATCAAGAGCTGAAAAGTTCAGGAAGTGATATTAGTAGAGAGGTCATACAAAATAGTGCAAAAAAGTTAAAAGCATTTATACAAGCAAGTATTCTAGATCAAGAATTACTTGATACTTATCAAATTGCAAAAGATATTGCTGATAAGAGCAACTTAGACATACCAATATCTCAAATAGAAGTCACCAAAAATCACATGGGAATACCTAGTGAAAAAGTGATAATTGCTGATATGTACTCAGGTCAGGTAGTTGTTGATTTTAGCTATAATAATTCTGATGTTACAAGTAGTTATCAGAAATATCATAATAATGGAGGAAGCCTTAATTATGATCGCTATATGGTAGCATGTAATCACTATCAAGATGTGACGGTAGAAGGAGAAAAAGGGCAACATCAGTATGTTATCAGACTACCAGATACATTAAATCACGAAATCTCGCTATTCCCCATAAGACTTAATTTAAAAATAAAAAGCAAAGCAGTGCCTTATCAGAACGTACCTTACAATATTATTGATTTTGCTGGATTGAATGTAACAGATATTGATAGTATAGGTATAGAAGAAGGTGAAAGGAGTTATATAAATGAATGTTATAACAAATCAATCTCTGACCTTACAGAGGACAGTTTAGAGATAAAAGATATTACAGTACTTGATAGCAAAGGTACTAAGTGGTCTTTGTCTATTGGTTTAGTTGATTACTTTAAAAGTCCAGAGCATCAGCAAATTGTATTACAAATGAACAATAAGCTTTATAAAATTGACAGTACAAATTTAAAGCTTGAGCATGTAGAGATGGATCCTAACTCTTTCAGATACTATCAGCCAGATGAACAAGGATTACAGATTTATCATAATCAACCTATTGACAAGAATGATATTGGGTTGGTTGATTTTAGAGATAAGTCTATATTGGGTTTTGATATGGAGATTGTTGATGATAGTTTAGTGCTATCATATGGAAATAGTACCATTGCAAAAGTGGAGAATTGGAGTAATTATCAGCCTGCAAGAGAAATGATGTTCGCTTTTAATGATACAATGGTTTCTAATGCGGAATGCATATTCTCTGCTTGTAATTCAGAAGATATTATAGAGGACTTTAATAAGGAGAAAGTGACTTTATTAAAGGAGCAAATGTTTGATGCTATAGTGCGAGATAATATTAATGAAGCTAAAGATTTAATTAGAAAAATTGAAAGTATTAATATTGAAAGTAGGTATGAATTAACACCTTTGTACGTTGCTATTCAAGCAGGTAGGCTGGACATAGTAGAAATTCTTTTTGATAGGAAGCATTTTAGTGTTAAAGATAAAGACATCCATCCCCTGCACTGGGCCGCTCAGCAAGGCAATTTGAATATAGCTAAGTTTCTTGTGGATCAAGGTGCTGATATTGGAGCTAAAGATAATAATGGTAGAACTCCTCTGCGTGTAGCCGCTTATAGTGGTGACCTAGATATGGTCAAATTTTTTCTTGATAGGAACATGAATATTGAGGTTAAAAATAATGATCCATATAAGGTGATGGGAGTAGTTGAGGGCGTAAAGAACGAAATTATTAACCAAGCAGATACTGCACCTAATGTAAAAAGATGGGCAGAGTTTTTTGTAGAGAAGTTAAGATATTCAATAAAAAGTGTAGCAAAAGAGAAGCTAAAGGATGGCATGTTGCATAATAGGTATAGTTCAGTTAATGAACTTGCTAATGAAATTTATAAATCAGATGGAAAGCTGTTTGATGATATAATTAAAGAAGTTGTAGATGATGCATATGGAAGAGTAGATACGAAAAAAATATTAAGCTGTGTACATAATCATGGTGATATTGGTCAGTTGATTTCAGGTTACATAGCTGTATTTGATGCAATGCAAAAGAGTGGTGATCTAAATGATAATGCAATATTTAAGTTAGCTTCTTACATTAAAGAAGCAATGGAGATGAAGGATTATCCTAATGTTCCTTTAGAAAAAAGATCTAGCCTTGAAAAGCTAGAAAATAGATTACCAAAATCAGTAAGGAATGCAATATTTGCTTCAAAAGTATGTATTAAGAATGTTTATCAGGGTGAATATTTATATGCTGCTAACAAATGTTTCAATTATGATAATGACAGACGAATGGCATTTACTTGGACTCCAAAGAATGAAAAAAGTGATAAGTTTAGGTGGAAGATTAAACTTGATGGTGACAATTTTTATATAGTGAATGTTGCATTTAATGAAACCTTGTATGCTGCTAGTAACTATTTTAATTATGATAATGATAGACGAATGGTATTTACTTGGATTTCAGGAGGAAGAGTTGCACGAGATGTGTGGAAGCTTGGACCTGATGGTGATAACTGTTCTATAATGAATGTTAAGCTTAATGAATATTTATATGCTGCTAATTATGCTAAATATGACAATGATAGGCGTAGAGTATTTACTTGGATTCCAGGAGGTCAGGTTCCGCAAGGGATGTGGGTGATTGAAGATTGTGGGTCTAATGTAAGAAAAGTGAGAAATGCAGATGCTGGTTCTAGTTTAGATATAGTAAAGGTTTCAAAGCAAGCACAATTAGATCATGCATTGTTGAATGTAACAAAAGTTGGCAATATTAGTGAAGTAACAGGCCTTGTTAAGCAAGGAGCTAATGTTAATACTGAAGACAGAGATGGTAATACCCCTGCACGCAATGCTGTATTAAAAGGTCACTTTGGTATATTTAAATACCTTGTTGAAAATGGCGTTAGTTTAGAGGGTAAAGATCATCGTTGTGGCCCCTCTATATGTGATGCTTCTTATAGTGGTAATTTGGATATACTAAAGTACCTTATTGGGAAAGGCGTTGATATTAATGAGTCTGATAATAATGGTTGGACACCGCTACATTTTGCTGCATGGAGAGGCTACTTAGAAGTTGCTAACTTTTTAATAGAAAAGGGTGCTAATATTAACGTTGAGAACATTTTTGGCAGGAAACCCATACATGTTGCTGCTGAAAATAATAACAAAGACATTATAGAATTTTTTCTCAGCAAAGGAATGAGCATTGATGATACTGATAGAGATGGTCGAACACCACTATACTGTGCTTCTTGGAATGGTCACTTGGGTGTAGTAAAGTACCTTGTAGATAGGGGAGCTGACGTTTATACTCAAGACAAAGGTGGTAAAACATTGCTGGATATTGCTACTGATCAAAAACACAATAATATTGTAGAGTATTTAAAACAAGTGCAATTAGATAAAGAATTATTGATTGCAGCACAATATGGAAATCTTAGCAAAGTTGAAGATCTTGTAAGTCAAGGAGCTAGCTTAAGTGCTAAGTATAGCGATGGCCGAACTCTTATGCATTGTGCTGCTTATGGGGGTAAGTTAGATATAGTAAAATATCTCGTTGCAGGTGAAAAAAGTAGTTTAGAAGTCAAAGATAATAGTGGTAGAGTTTCCCTACACTATGCTGCTTACAATGGTAAGCTAGATGTAGTAAAATATTTTATAGATGAAAAGAAAATTGATGTTAACATAAAAGATAATAATGGTTGGGCATCTCTACATTGGGCTTCCTGGGGTGGTCATCTGGATGTAGTAAAGTATCTTATAGATAAAAAGGCTAATATTAATGCTAAAGACGATAATGGTAACATACCTCTACTCCTTGCTGCTCAAGAAGGCAAATTGAACATATTCAAACTTCTCCTTGATAACCATGCTAACATAAATGTTCGAGGTATTCATGGTAAGACAACTTTACACTTTGCTGCTCAAGGGGGTAATATTGCTATAGTTAAACTTCTTCTTGATATGAGGAGCAATAGTACTAGAGTTGATGTCAAAGATTACGCTCAGAGAACGCCTCTATATTTTGCTGCTCAATCAGGTAATTTAGATGCAGCCAATCTCNCAGAGAACGCCTTTATACCTTGCTGCTGAATCGGGTAATTTAGATGCAGTCAATCTTCTTCTTGATAGAGGTGCTAATACCAACGAAAACATATTCTCCAAAGAAACACTTTTACATGCAGCAGTTAAAAGTAATAAACCTGAAGTAATTAAAGTTTTTCTTGATAGAGGGATTAGCATTGAGAGTAAAGATATTGACGGTAAGACACCTATGCTACTTGCTGCTCAATTAGGCAATTTAGATGCAGTTAGACTTCTTCTTGATAATAGAGCCAATATTGAAGCTCAAGACAATAAAGGTTGGACTTCCATGCTCCACGCTGCTCAGGGAAGTAAATGGGATATGGTCAAGTTCCTTATAGCTCAGGGTGCTAAATTTAATAATGAAATAACGTATCAGGGAACACCTTTACATTTTGCTGTTCGAGAGGGTAATTTGGATACGGTTAAATTTCTTATTGATAAAGGTGCTAATATTGAGGCTCAAGATGCATACAATAGGAAACCTTTGCATATTGCTGTTGACGCAAACAGGTTGAATGTAGTAAATCTACTTCTTGACAGGGGTGCTAATTTAAAGGCTACAGACATGTACGGCAAGACATCTTTAGACCTAGCTATTCAAAAGGGTTACGAAGATATAGTAGAGGTTTTGAAACAAAAACAATTGGATCTAGATAAAGAATTATTGAATGCTGCAAAAAGCGGAGACCTTGATAAAGTTAAAGAATGTATCAAACGGGGTGCTTATATTAATACTAAGAGTAGTAATGGAAGGACTTCTCTACACTGGGCTGCAGTTGAAGGTTGCTTACCCGGAGTAGAGTATCTTATAAAGGAAGTTGCTGACATTAATGCTAAGGATAACACTAGTAGGACTCCTCTACACTATGCTGCTAGAAATGGTCATTTAGATGTAGTAAAATACCTTATAGAAGAAGGTGCTGATTTTGAGGTTAAAGACAAGGATGATAAAACACCGTTGGATCTTGCTTCTTGGAAAAAACATAATGATGTTGTAAAATATTTAGAGGAAATCAAAGAAGAAAAAGACAAAACTGTTCAACGCAAACGCCGTCATCACCATGGAGATCATGCTCGTCATCATATGTCAAGAAAACCTCTTGCTATAGATTTAAGTAATCAACCTGAAATAGCAACAAGCAGTGCAGCAAGACCATCTTCATGGATAAATGGTTTGTGTGGTTGGGCAAAAGAAAAAGGTGGAAAATTAGCATCAGGTTTAGTAAATGGGTTATATGGAGATACAACTAAAGAGTTAAAAGATTCTAAACCTGCAGATGTTCAAATGGACTCAAGCAATCAATGGAAATCAAAACAGCCTAGCTATGATCAAGCACAAGAGATGGAATTTCAATATATGTCAAAGTATGATGCTCGTAAAGGTAATGATAAGAATGCCGGTGCCTACAGAAAAAAACGTGGTAATGACAGGCAGGCAAAACAACAATATGAAAGCAAAATGAACAATAAACAGAGTGTTATTAGCGGAAGTGTTAATCAATCCCAAATTATAAGTAATGAAAAACAGCAGAAGTCAGGAGTTTTACATAATAAGTCAAAACCTACTTTATCTTACAATAGCAACAAAAACCATAGTTACTTTGATGATCGATCTAAAAAGATTAGTGAAAGAAAGGAGCACATAGTAAATCATAAACAGTTTGATAACAGCTCCTATAAACATAGTAACCAATACAAACCAGTGATTAGTGCAAACAATAAATGGTCTGAAAAGATTAGTAATGAAAGAATAGATAGTAGAAAAATGATAGGTGGTGCAAATCAAAAACAACAAGGTTTTCATCAGAACNATCTTGCTTCTTGGAAAAAACATAATGATGTTGTAAAATATTTAGAGGAAATCAAAGAAGAAAAAGACAAAACTGTTCAACGCAAACGCCGTCATCACCATGGAGATCATGCTCGTCATCATATGTCAAGAAAACCTCTTGCTATAGATTTAAGTAATCAACCTGAAATAGCAACAAGCAGTGCAGCAAGACCATCTTCATGGATAAATGGTTTGTGTGGTTGGGCAAAAGAAAAAGGTGGAAAATTAGCATCAGGTTTAGTAAATGGGTTATATGGAGATACAACTAAAGAGTTAAAAGATTCTAAACCTGCAGATGTTCAAATGGACTCAAGCAATCAATGGAAATCAAAACAGCCTAGCTATGATCAAGCACAAGAGATGGAATTTCAATATATGTCAAAGTATGATGCTCGTAAAGGTAATGATAAGAATGCCGGTGCCTACAGAAAAAAACGTGGTAATGACAGGCAGGCAAAACAACAATATGAAAGCAAAATGAACAATAAACAGAGTGTTATTAGCGGAAGTGTTAATCAATCCCAAATTATAAGTAATGAAAAACAGCAGAAGTCAGGAGTTTTACATAATAAGTCAAAACCTACTTTATCTTACAATAGCAACAAAAACCATAGTTACTTTGATGATCGATCTAAAAAGATTAGTGAAAGAAAGGAGCACATAGTAAATCATAAACAGTTTGATAACAGCTCCTATAAACATAGTAACCAATACAAACCAGTGATTAGTGCAAACAATAAATGGTCTGAAAAGATTAGTAATGAAAGAATAGATAGTAGAAAAATGATAGGTGGTGCAAATCAAAAACAACAAGGTTTTCATCAGAACCAGCAAAGTTCTCATAATTCTAAACATGCGCATTTAACAAGAGCTACGGCGCAAGTTGATGTACCAAGTACATTGTTTGCATTGAACATGTTGGCCATGAAAGCGACAAATCAGAAATTTAATAATACGCCATTACCTAAAAAAATCCAAAAGGGAATGCTGCATGCTGAAAAAGTTAGAGCTGAGACTTTAGGAAGAAAAGTTGGAGGAAGAATTGAAGGTACTTTATGGTTTACCAAATAAATAAAAAAGGATGTCATTCTTTTAACTCTTCAACTTTATCAGAAGGGAGATCAGTAGTAAGTTTGAGGGTTATAGATAAATAAAGTAGAAATTAGAGGTACAAGACTGAGATTAGGAAATAAGTGGTAATGTACTCTCCGTGTTAAACTTACAGTATGTATTTTTGATATGGAAGGCTGAATAGGAGGGTTTCGTTATGATAGTAATCTATGTAATTCTATGTGCAATCTTTATAGCCATTTTAGACAGTTCACTAGATTCTTAATTATGGGATATTTCTAACTTAGAGAAGGTTTTCATAAATGTTGAAGTGAATAATTATGTTTTTTCTTTGAGTTGTGAAATTTCAGAATGAGAGAGACCGGTAATTTGAGCTATAACATCTATAGGGACATCGGCCTTGAGTGAATTTTTTGCAACTTCAATTTTACCTTCAATTTTACCTTTTTCATGGCCGATTTGGATGCCTTTTTGAGTAGCATCATCGAGTTTTTGAGCAAGGACAGCCTGTTCATCACGAATACGCTTTATCTCTTGTTCATAGGCTATAAATTCTTTTTCTGACCAGTTGAACCTATTTAGTTCTTCATATGCTCTTTTAATTATTAGATCACTTCCTATTATTCTTTCTAGCTCTTCTTCACTAGTTTCGTCTGCATATCTAAAGAAGTAGACCCATTTTTCAACTATACTTGAAAGCTGATCCTCTTTGGTTTTTGGAAATTTTGGCAATTCAATAAATATAAAATAAAAATCTTTTAGATCATGCTCATTAGTATCTTCATCCCGAATAGTATGCTTTGATTTATACTCAGACTTGTCCGGAAACAGGATACAATCTGCTATAGCAATAAAGATAATTTCCTTAAGGTCATGATATTGATCACCTTTGTCAGCCTGTCTTGAATAAGCTTTAGCGGCATAGTATTGGGCACGTTTTTCAAAGCCTTTAGTTTTAGCGACCTGCATTTCGACTATGACTTGCAGCCCATTTTCATCTCTACAAAGAACATCAACAATGCTTTGTTTTTTAGAAGCAATATCAGGGTCTTGAATAGTACTTAAGAACTCTATATCCTTTATTGTACTTTTGCCAGTGAAGCCAAGGATATCATTAAGGAAGTGAATAAGAATGTCCTTATTTTTTTCAGTGCCAAAGATGCGCTTGAACGATATATCATTCTTGGGATCGAGAAACTTAGAAAGAGCCATGAGAAAGTAAGATAAAAAGCATTAATAATTATACACAATTGTGAAGAAATATTCAACTAAAATGCAAACATAGAAAGAAGCATCCCTTTTGTATATCTTTATTTGGTAGTATTAAACTGTATAATATTTATGGCAAACATCTCAATAAGGTATCAGATAGCACAAAAAGTAAGGAACTGGAGGTTAAAGCGAGGATATACTCAAAAAGATTTAGCGAAGAAAGTCAGTGTAACGTATCAAGTAGTACTACAATATGAAAAAGGAACACGTAAAATTTCGATTGAGAAATTGTATGCTATAGCAGAAGTGTTATCGGTTGGCATCATAGATCTTATTCCTGTATCAAATGAAAAAATTTGCCTTAAAAACGAAGAACTAAATCTAGTAAGAGAATATAAAAAGATTAACGGTCAGGAGTTACGTAGGATGTTTTGTTTACTAACCAAATTTGTCAAAGTTAGTGAGAAAAGTAGTAGAAAATCGGAAAAAATAAAAATTGCAAAGGGTTTGGTTAAATCGGGAGTTTCTGTTGATATTGTTGCAAAAACAATTGGCCTCTCTGCTAATGAGTGTGTTGAAGAAAAAACAGGTTCTATATACTACAAAATAGGAAAAAAGATAAAGGAGTGGAGGGCAGTACGGGAGTATACTCAAAAGGATTTGGCTGAGAAAATGGTTACAACACGTGACGAAATAAGTAACTATGAGCAAGGAAGGGTTGCTGTTCCACTTGATAAATTATATGAGATAGCAAAGGCATTATCGATTAATATTATGGACCTACTTGAGCTAACAGAAGATGCAGATGATAAAGTGGTACCTGATTTAATAAAAGAATACAAAAAAATTGAAAGCCAAGAACTACGTAATGCACTAATAAAATCATTGTTTGAAGGCATACGGATTTGTGAGGAGAAAATTAGAGAAGAAGA
>NEEE01009735.1:39778-88823 GCA_002278615.1 Pogonus chalceus | reverse complement strand
AGTCAATATAGCTCTTTCTGATTTTGGATTGAGTGCTGAGTTGATACTATCAATATTCCAAGAAATTAATTTTAAATTTTCATTATCCATTATTTAAGTTTAAAACATAAATGATTAATTGGTAAAATAATAATATGGAATTTAAAAACAGTAAAATTGAAAATATAAAAAGAGAAGAAAACTTCCCTTTAAAAAAAATTTCATATTCAAATATAGGAAGCATTAGTAATTATGTTTTTTTTCCTAAAAGTATCCAAGAATTAAAAGAACTCTTAATTTTTCTTGATGAAAATAATCAAGAATATTATACATTTGGAAATCTTTCTAACTTGATAATGCTTGATGAGTATTTGGATAAGGTAGCTATAATAACTACGGAAATAAGTTTTTTTGAAGTCAACGATAAAGAAAAAACATTAAAAGTATCTGCCGGAGATAGTTTTATTGAAGCAACTAAAAAAGCCCAAAAACATTCTTTATCTGGAATAGAATGGGCTGCCGGAATACCCGGAACCATTGGAGGGGCAATTTTTATGAATGCTGGAGCCTATGGTGGTTTTACACAAGAATATATATTATCAGTGGAAAGCATTGATCAGAAAGGAAATCTAATAAAAAGAAACATTGAAGAATTAGAATTTGATTATAGAAAATCAGTTTTCCAAAATACTGATGAAGTTATCATATCCGCTACTTTTCAATTAGAAGAAGGAAATAAAGATTTAATTCAAGAAAAAATGGATCATTTTAACCTTTTGAGAAGAACTAAACAACCTTTAGAATATCCGTCTATTGGATCAGTTTTTAAAAGACCAGAAGGTTATTATGCCGGAAAACTAATAACAGATTCAGAGCTAAAAGGTTTTTCTATCGGAGATGCTCAAGTATCTACAAAACACGCTGGATTTATTATCAATACAGGTGATGCTTCCGGTCAAGAATATTTAAGAGTTATAAGATACGTCCAAAAAACTGTTTATGAAAAATTTGGAGTAATGTTAGAAAAAGAAGTAAGAATAATTGGAAAAGAAGAGGAACAATATTGAATTTAATAATATTTATTTTTATTATCTTAGGAGTTATAGCATTAACTAATGCTATTTCTCCTTTTATGCCATCTATACCTGTAAGTTTAGTTCAAATAGTAGCTGGTTTATTAATCGGTTTAAATTACGATTTGCCTATATCATTTAACTCTCAGTGGTTTTTGATATTATTTATTGCTCCTTTACTTTTTAATGATGCACAAAGTTTACCATTGTCAGAACTTTGGGAATTAAAAGGACCAATTTTTGCTAATTCTATTTTCTTAGTATTTATGACAACTATAATTGGAGGATATTTAATTCATTTAATAATTCCTTCTCTAAGTTTAGCTGCTTCATTTGCTATAGCTGCTATTGTTAGCCCAACAGATCCTGTTGCGGTTCAATCTATTGCTAAATCAGTCAAGTTACCAAGCAATATATTGCATATTCTTTCTGGAGAATCATTAATTAATGATGCAAGTGGACTTATTGCATTTAACTTTGCTATTAAATCAGCTCTTTTTGGTGGATTTATTTTAAGTGATGCTGTATTTAGTTTTCTTTACGTTTCTATTATGGGAGTAATAGCTGGTTATATAACCATATCAATTATTACTTGGAGTAAAAATTACGTTATTAATAGAGGGATAAACGACATATTTTTACAATTAGTTATTTCTATTCTAACTCCGGTTGTGGTTTATCTAGTTTCAGAAGATGTTTTCCACGCTTCAGGTGTTATAGCTGTTGTAACTTCAGGTATATATTTAAAAATTCATAATAGAACGTTATTTAGTAATTCTTTTGAATTTAACGTTGTTTCTGATTTAGTTTGGAAAACAGTAACTTATATATTAACAGGTTCTGTTTTTATAATTATGGGATTAGAATTACCTTTTGCTATGAAAGGAATTATACAAAATGACTATACAACAAATACTTTTACCGCAATTTTATACGGTATTGGAGCTTGGTTTGTTATCTTTTCTATTCGTGTTACTTGGACTTATATTTATCAGTTTTTAAATTATAGAAAAGAAGAAAGAGAAAAGAAAAGTTATGATGATTCTTCTGAAAGAGATAATTTAACAGAAGTCATTCCTACAAAACCATCATTTAAATTTTCTCTTATTTCTGGTATTTCAGGAGTTAGAGGAGCTGTTACGATAGTTGGTATTCTATCAATTGAGTCTTTACCTGGAATAAATCATTTTCCTGGAAAACAATTAATGTTATTTGTAACGGCAATTATTGTTATTATGAGTTTTTTAGTAGCTACTATATTTTTGCCTTTAATTATTAAAAATCCTAAAAATAATAAGAAAGGTAGTGGAGATATTTGGAAAAGAGATTCTAAATATGACTATAAATATTCCTTAAAAGAAGCTGAATTACATATTTCTAAACTAACTTTAGAGGACCTATTAAAACAACAATCTAATTTCTTGTTGAATGATAATAAAAATTACCTACAGGTTGCAGCGTTAAACAGAATCATTTTTGATTACCAAACTCAAGTTAGAAAACTAATTATTTCAGATCGTGAAAAAAGAATTGAAAATTTAATGAACGAAAAGGAACTAGAGCTAGGAAAAGAAGCTTTAGTTGCTGAAAGAGTAGCTATAGAAAAGTTATATAGTAACCATAAAATAGGACGTTTTGCCTACATATACTCTATTAAAAATATTGATCGCAGTGAAAATAATATGGAAAGTATGAATGGAAAAAGTTTAACAATAAGTAAAACCTCTGTAAAAAGAATTTTAGAAATGTTTATAACCTCTCTTTTAACTTGGATTTCTCCCCAACCAAGTCCTGAAATACAATATCAAATCACTTTAGCTACAAGAGCTCGTGCAAAATCCGCTATTAAAAGTGTTTCCAAACATTCAAAGGAAATGTTAAGTGAAAAAAACACAAGTGAAGAGAATAAAAAAATAATTACACAATCAACATTTAATTTGATCAGCTTTTATAGAGCAAGTATGCCTTATTTTAATAAAAACAAGAAAAAGAAAGCCACCTTTAAAAAATACTTTATTGAAATTTCACTTAAGATATTTGCTTTTAAAAGACAATCTATTACAACATTGTATGAGAAAGGTGAAATTTCGAGAGAAAACGGATTGTCTTTAATACAAAATCTTACTTTTGAAGAGATGGACTTGCTGCAGGACGATGAATAAATAAAATGGTTTTTTGTTATAATTTTAAATAAGAAAAAACTAACAATACATATAAAAAGAAAAACATAAATACATGGATAATTTTTTTTCAATTGACACTTTAATAGAAATTTTAGATTTTTTTGTAATATGGTTTATATTTTACAAATTAGTTATTTATTCTAAAGGTACGAGAATAATGCCTCTTCTTAGAGGTGTTGTTTTTTTAATTGTATTAAGAGTTGTTTCGGGATTTATAGGCTTAAGCACCCTTAATTGGATATTAGATCAACTTATTAATTGGGGTCCAATAGCAATCGTTGTTATATTTCAACCAGAGATTAGAAAAGCTTTAGAAAGCATCGGAAAAAAATCTTATTTTGGTAACAGAGGAGTTATTTCAGTTACCGATGAAGAAAAAGTTATTTCTTATCTTGATGAATCTTTGACTTTTTTTAAACAAAACAGGATGGGTTCTTTGATTGTTTTAGAACAAAAAGATGATTTAAACAGTATTACAAATTCAGGAATTCAAATGAATGCCGATGTTAGTAGTGCTCTTTTAATAAATATTTTCATCCCTAATACTCCTTTGCACGATGGAGCAATTGTAATAAAAGATAATAAAATTAAAGCTGCAGATGTTATCCTTCCTCTTTCTACTGATGATTCTCTTGGAAAAGATTTTGGAACAAGGCATCGAGCTGCCCTTGGTCTTTCCGAAGTATCTGATGCAATAATTGTAATTGTTTCAGAAGAAACGGGGGATATTTCTATAGCTTATAAGGGCGATTTTTACGATAATCTTTCTAGTGAAGAATATGTAACTTTTTTTGAAGATAATATTATTTCTGAAAATATTCCTGAGGATAAAAATAAAAATGTTGTAGATTCCTTTAAAAAATTGTTCGATGAAAAAAAAAATTCATCAAAAAAAGAAGAAACAAGTAATTTAAAAAATAACTTTAAAAGTTCTAATGGTTCTATCGGAAGAAGAATGAATTTTAATAGTAAAAGAAATAAAAAAGACACCAAAGATAAAAAATAAGGAAAAATCTATGTTGAAAAATATATATAAAATATTTAAAACCAAAATTGGACCTTTACTTTTATCTTTTTCTTTAGCATTAACTCTTTATGTGTACGTTTCCTTAACACAAGTTTCTAACAATCATTCTCAACTTGATTATTTTTTTAATTTATTTTCTAAAAAAACCAAAGTAGTTTCAGTTCCTGTTGATGCTCTTTATAAAAGCGAAGATTATTTTGTTGAAGGAATACCAAAGGAAATATATGTTTCACTAGAAGGACCTGAAAGTGTTATTGAATCCCCAAATATTTCAAAGGATCTTCGTGCTCAATTAGACTTAAGAGATTTGGGACCAGGAACTCATGAAGTTGAATTCACTATGGTGAACTTAAATAATAGTATAAAGGCAACTTTTGATAATCCTGATACTAATGTAAAAATTTTCAAAAAGACGAATAAAAAGTTCAAAATTGAAAAAAAATATGATGAAAATAAATTAGTTAGTGAAGATAAAAAAGTTGATAGAATTTTATTCAGTAGTGATACCATTGAAGTTTCTGGTAAAAATGAATCTGTAGATAAAATTAAAAAAGTTGTTGTTGATTTTGATAACATCGCAAATATTTCATCGAATACTAGTTTTTTTGTACCTATTTTTGCATATGATGAAAATAACGAACAAGTTAAAGATGTTATCTTAAATCCAAAAAATATAAACGTAGAAATTTTACTTAAAAAGAATGAATAAAAATAAACAAAATGTATTTAATTTAATTCAAGAAGTAACTAGAAAAGATGGCAGTAAATATTTCGACTTATCCAATATGGTTGGTAATGGAAGGGCAGAACAAGCTTCTGAATTAGGTTTGATTGAACAAGTTAGAATAATTAAATTAAATATTATGAAAACAAAAAATGTATTAGCTTTAGAAGAATTTATCAATGCTAATTATTCTATTTTAGATGAAGATTTTTTAGAATGGATTGAATGGAAAAGAACTCCTGAAATGGAAGAAGTGATGAAAAAAATATTGGATGAGAATCAGATAGGATAAATGAATTTATGAGTGAAAAAAAATTTGATTTTATAATAATCGGTTCTGGATCTGTTGGATTAGCTCTTGCTTATGATCTTGCCGGTGCAAACAAAAAAGTTGCTGTTATTGAAAAAAAAATGTGGGGTGGAACGTGCCCAAATTATGGATGTGACCCTAAAAAAATGTTTGTTACAGCTGCTGATTTAATAAATGAACAAAATGATCTAAAAGGAAATGGAATAGAAGGCCGTTTAAAAATGGATTGGTCTCAAATACAAGATAGAAAAACTCAATACGTTGAAGCTGTAAAAGTAAGAAAAATTTCTTCTATGGATAGAGTTGGTATAAAACATTTTTATGGTACTGCTTCATTTATCAATAAAAATTCTATTTCTGTGAAAGAAGGAACGCAAGAAGTTGTATTAGAATCTAATAATATTATAATTTCAGTAGGACAAAAGCCTAAAAAATTAAATTTTGAGGGTTCTAAATATTTATATGATTCTGAAGACTTTTTAAATCAAAAAGAAATTCCTGAAAAATCATTATTTATTGGTGCTGGATTTATTGGTATGGAATTTTCTAGCATTTTAAATGCTGCAGGAAAGCAAGTTACTGTTTTATCAAATGGAAATAATATTTTAAAAGATTTTGATTCAGTTCAAACTGATAGACTTGTATCTGAATTAAGAGAAAAAAATATGAATTTTATTTTCAACAATACAGTAGAAAAAATAATTAAAAATAACGATAGTTTTGATGTATATTTTTCTGATGGAGAAATAGAAACTTTCGATAAAGTCTTTAATACTTCTGGAAGAAAGGGAAATATTGAAGATTTAAATTTGGATAAAATAGGAATTATTCATGATGATAGTGAAATAAACGTTGACGGTTTTATGAAAACTAATAGCGATGGAATTTATGCAATAGGGGATATTGCAAAATCAGGGGTTCCTAAATTAATTCCAACAGGAATTTTCCAAGCACATTATTTATCAAAGCTATTTTTAAATAATAGTAAAGAGGAAATAAAATATACAACAATTGCTCAAATAGTATTTTCTCAACCTCATTTAGCACAAATTGGTTATTTTAAAGAAGAATACTTAGATGATACAAAATACAGAATTAGAGATTATGAAATGGACAATGTTATAACTTTTTATAGAAGTAATTCTAATTCACGTATCAGAGTTATACATAGTTTAGAAGATAAAAAAATTGTTTTCGTTTCAATACTAGCGCAGGAAGCAGAAGAATTAATAAATTACTTTATCAATGCTATGGATTATAATATTAGTGTAGATAAAGCAATGGAATTAATTTATTCATATCCATCCTACGGAAGTGATTTACCCCTATATTTAAGTTAAATAAAATATAAAATATAAAAAAAATAATTTGAGGAACAAATTGAAAAATCCACTAAAAACTTTAATAGATAACCCAGATAATAGAAAAAAAAGATTTGAAAAAGTTGCAAAAGAAATCGATGCTCTTTCAGATGTAATGATGGGTTATACAGATGAACAATTACAAAATAAAACAAAAGAATTTAAGGAACGTTATGCAAATGGTGAAACACTTGATGATTTAAAAGTTGAAGCATTTGCTGTTGCAAGAGAAGCTGATAGAAGAATATTAGGATTACACCCATTCTACGTTCAGATAGTTGGTTCTCTTGTTCTACACGATGGAAACATCGCTGAAATGAAAACCGGTGAAGGTAAAACATTAACTGCTACAATGGCTGTTTATCTTAATGCAATAGCAGGAAAAGGTGTTCATGTTATTACAGTTAACGATTACTTATCTAAAAGAGATAAAGAGCAATTAGCTCCAATGTATGAATGGTTAGGTCTAACAGTAGGATTAGCTGTTGGAGAAGACTTAACTCAAGAAGAAAAGAAAGAAGCTTATGATGCTGATATTACATTTACTACTAACAGTGCCATTGGTTTTGATTACTTAAAAGATAATATTGTAACTTCAAAAGATGATGTAGTTATGAGAGAAGTAGATTTTGCAATAATCGATGAGGTTGATTCTATATTAATAGATTTCGCCAGAACTCCTTTGATAATTTCTGGATCTCCTTCACCTATATCAACTCTTTATGCTAGAGCAGATCGTTTCGCCAAGATGCTTGTTGAAGGACAAGATTATAAAGTTGATGACGAGACAAGAACTACTTTTTTAACTAATAGCGGAATAGATAAAGCTGAAAAGTTTTTCAACATTAAAAATTTATACAATCATGAAAATACAGCTCAAACGCATCATATTGATCAAGCTTTAAGAGCTAATTTTAATTTTGAGAAAGATAGAGATTATATCGTTCAAGATGATGAAGTTCAATTAATTGATTCTTCAACTGGTAGAATTCAAGAAAATTCTAGATTAAGTGATGGTCTTCACCAAGCCCTCGAAGCAAAAGAAGGTGTTGAAATACAAGATGAAAACCGTTCGATGGCTCAAATAACATATCAAAATTTCTTTAGAATGTATAAAAAGCTTGCTGGTATGACTGGTACAGCGTTAACTGAAGAAGAAGAAATAGGTGAAATATACAACATGTCTGTTGTTCCTGTTCCTACAAACATGCCTAATAAAAGAAAAGATCTCCCTGATATTTTATATCCTTCAATAAGGGCTAAATTTAAAGCTGTTGTTGACTTAATTACAGAATTACATAATAAAAAACAACCAATTCTTGTCGGTACTGCTTCAGTTGAAAATTCCGAATTGCTTTCAAAAATGTTGATGGCTAAAAACATACCACATAACGTTTTGAACGCTGTTAATGTTGTTAAGGAAGCTGAAATAATATCTAACGCCGGTCAAATGGGAGCAGTAACAGTTGCGACAAACATGGCTGGTAGAGGAACTGATATTAAATTAGGTCCTGGTGTTGAAGAAATTGGTGGTCTTTTTGTTATTGGTACTGAAAGGCACGAAAGCAGAAGAGTTGATAATCAATTACGTGGAAGATCCGGAAGACAAGGAGAAAAAGGTTTTTCACAATTCTTTTTATCTCTTGAAGATGATTTAATGGTAAGATTCGGAGCAGAAAAAATAAAGAATATGTTGAAGTCTTTGAATTTCGATGACGAAACTCCTATAACAAATAGATTTATAAATAAATCTGTTGAAAATGCTCAAAAAAGAGTTGAAGGTAATAATTACGATCAAAGAAAAAATGTTCTACAATATGATGATGTTATGCGTCAACAAAGAGAACTCATGTATGGACAAAGAACAGATGTTTTGTTTAACAGAGTTGATTTAACATCATTAATAAAAACTGTTATTTCTGAATCAATAGAAAATAATGTTAATGAAATTTTAGAAAATCGTAATGATGAAACGTTTGATCAATTAATGGTTTATATCAACAACAATTTATTGTCAGAAGGAACAGTTAGTTTAAGAACTGTTAAATCTCTTTCAAATAAAGATATTATCGAATTGCTAAACAAAAAATCTCAAGCTCGATTTGAGGAAACACTTGGAAAAATTGATACACCAGAAAATGTTGTTTCATTTGAACAATTTGTTTTGTTAAGATCCGTTGACACTTATTGGATAGATCATATTAGTGATTTAGAAAGATTAAGACAAAGTACTACAATGAGAAGCTATGGTCAATTGAACCCATTGATTGAATATCAAGATGAAGCCTTTTCTACTTTTAATAATATGGTAAATAACATTAAAAGTGATGCAACAACGTACGCATTAAAGACAGAAGTAAGACCTTCTCAAAATATTTTCAAGAAAAATAAAGAGAAAGACACTGCTGAAGATATAGTTGTTCTTGGAGAAGAACACATAAATGAAGAAAATCCTGAATTAAAAAATGATAAAGAAAGAAAAAGTAATTCAGAATTAAAAATTAAAAAAAATAAAAAATAAAGAAAAATAAAAAACGTAAATGAGTATAGATATTAACGAAGCCAATAGAACCATCGCTGATTTTAAGTCAGAATTAGAAAGATTTAGGAGGTCTCTTTGACCTCGATGAATTAAATTCTAAAATTTCTTATTTAGAGTCTCAAATTTCTCAAGAACATTTTTGGGATGATGCTACTGAATCTAAAAGAATCATCAATGAAAACAATAATCTAACTTCTAAGAGAGATAATTATTTATCCTTAGAAAAGGAAGTTGAAGAAGTTTCAGTATTAGCGGAATTTGCAAAAGAAGACGGTGAATTTTTAGATGAATTAAATGAAAGTTTAAATAAACTAATTGTTAATTTTGAAAATTATTCAATTAAACAATTACTATCAGGTGAGTATGACGATAGAAATGCTATTTTAGAAATACATCCTGGTTCTGGTGGAACAGAATCATCTGATTGGGCTGGAAATTTACTTAGAATGTATACTAGGTGGTCTGAAAAACAAAATTTTAAAATTGAAGTTTTAGATCAGAAAATCGGAGAAGAAGCAGGTATTGATTCCGCATCTTTGATTATTAAAGGTAAAAATGCATTTGGATTATTAAAGTCTGAAAAAGGTGTTCATCGTTTTGTTAGGATTAGTCCTTTTGATTCTTCTGGAAAGAGACATACATCATTTGTTTCCATCAATGTCATGCCTGAATTGGACGATGATATTGATATTGATATAAAAAAAGAAGAATTAAAAATGGATGTTTATAGATCCGGTGGAGCCGGTGGTCAAAACGTTAACAAAGTTTCAACTGCAGTTAGACTAACACATTTACCAACAGGTATAGTTGTTGCCAGTCAATCTCAAAGAACACAACATGGAAACAGAAGTATAGCTTTAAAAATGTTGCAATCTAAACTTTATCAATTAGAAGAAGATAAAAAACAAGAAGAAAAAGTTAGTATTCAAGGAATAGTTAAAGAAAATGGTTGGGGAAGTCAGATAAGATCTTATGTTTTCCAACCATATAAAATGGTTAAAGATTTAAGAACGAAATACGAGTCTTCTAATCCTGATAAGGTGATGGATGGAGATTTAGATGATTTAATAAATTCTTATTTAAAATGGGAATTATCACAACAAAGTAAATAAAAATTTGGGGTTTGTTTTGAAGCATAAATCAAAAAAAAATTTTATTATTTTTTTTATAATATTAATTTCTATCATTTCTTTATTTAGTTATTTTTACGTAACTAGAGATAAAAAAGATGAAAATAGTTTTATAACAGCTGTTGGTTCAACGTCTTTTCAACCATTTGTTGAGAAAGTAAGTGAAGATTTTTCAAAAAATAATAAAGATATTTTCATTACTGTTCAAGGTGGAGGTTCAGGTTCTGGATTATCCCAAGTTCAAAGTGGTGCAGTTCAAATCGGTAATTCTGATTTAGCCGCAAAAGATAAGGACGGTATCGATCCTAGTGAGTTAAATGAATACAAAATTGCTGGAGTAGGAATAACTCCAATAGTTAATAAAAGTATTGGCATAAAAAATATATCTCTTGAAGATTTAGGAAAAATTTTTAAGGGAGAGATAACTAATTGGAAAGATATTGATGGTAAAACAGATCAAGAAATAGTTGTTATAAATCGTGCCGCTGGTTCAGGAACAAGAATGGCCTTTGAAGATAAAGTTTTAAATGGTGAAAATACCAAAAAATTTCAAGAACAAGATAACACAGGTCTAGTTAAACAAATAGTATCATCTACTAAAGGTTCTATATCATACGCTTCTTTTCCATATATAGATAAAAGTGTTAAAACGCTAAACATTAACAATGTTTCTCCTAATAATAAAAATGTTATTAATGATAGTTGGAAAATTTGGTCATATGAATATATGTATACCAAGGGTGAAGAAAATAATAATTTAAAGCAATTTATGAAATTCATTTCATCTGATGATGTACAAAAAAACACAGCTTCAAGCTTAGGATATATCCCAATTAAGGAATTGCCACAGAAATAATGGAAAATAATACTTCAAAAAACGAAGAAATCAGAGCTAATCTTTTAAAACCTTCTTTATCAACAAAAATCGATAAATTCGGAAGATTGATAACTTTATTTTTTACTTTAATTATCGTTCTTATTGTTACTTCTATAATATTTTTTATTTTTATTAAAGGAACTAATACTTTCTTAAAAGATGGAATTAGTTTAAAAAATTTTTTTACGAGTACCAATTGGAATCCTTCTGAAGTAGGATCTGACGGAAAGCCAAATTTCGGTTCTTTGCCAATGATCGTTACATCATTTTTAGTTACTGTTATATCAGCTTTATTTGCTACCCCTTTTTCTATTGCAACAGCTGTCTACATGACTGAAATTTCTCCTAAAAAAGGTGCTAAAATAATGCAACCGGTGATAGAATTACTTGTTGGAATACCTTCAGTTGTTTATGGGTTTTTAGGTTTGATGTTCGTTGTTCCTTTTATTAGAAATATCTTTGGCGGTTCTGGTTTTGGAATACTTTCTGCTTCTATTGTGTTATTCGTTATGATTCTGCCTACTATTACCTCTATGATTATTGATACTCTAAATAGTTTACCTAAAAACTATAGGGAATCTGCTTTGTCAATCGGTGCAACTAGATGGCAAATGATATATAAAGTATTACTTAGATCAGCAACTCCGGGTATTTTGACTGCGATTGTTTTTGGGATGGCAAGAGCTTTTGGAGAAGCATTGGCAGTTCAAATGGTCATTGGGAATTCGTCTATAATGCCAACTAATTTAACATCATCATCTGCTACTTTAACTTCTGTTTTAACTCAAGGAATGGGTAATACAATCCTTGGAACGGTTCAAAACGACGCTTTGTGGACTTTGTCATTAATTTTATTGATTATGTCATTAGGATTTAATTTGGCAATTAAAATGATTGGAAAATTAAGGAAATCTAAAAAATGAACGCTAAGAAAATAAATAAAATCGCTACTTTAGTAATTAATACCATGACTTTTATGGTTATGATACTTCTTTTATCTATGTTTTTGTTTGTTATTTTTAATGGACTTCCAGAATTGAATTTGAAATTCATAACATCTCCTTCAAAATCATTTGAAGCAGGAGGCGGAATAGGGATACAATTGTTTAACTCCTTTTATCTTTTGATATTATCAATGATTATTTCTTTACCAATTTCACTCGGTTCAGCTATTTTTTTGAATGAGTATGCTTCTAAAAGAAATAAATTTGTTGAAATGTTGGAAATATTTATTGAAGTATTAAGCTCTTTACCATCAGTTGTTATAGGATTATTTGGTTTTTTGGTTTTTGTTACAAAATTCCATATGGGTTTTTCTGTTTTTTCTGGTGCCATCGCGTTAACTTTTTTAAATATTCCTCTTTTAACAAGATCATTTCAAAATTCTTTAAGTAGTATTACTAATTTACAAAGGCAAGCAGGGCAAGCTCTTGGGTTATCAAAATGGGAAACTATATGGCATTTAATAATACCAGAAGCAATTCCCGGAATGGTAACGGCAATTATACTTGCTTCTGGAAGAGTTTTTGGAGAGGCCGCTATATTAATATATACTGCAGGACAAAGTTCCCCCAATCCTGATTGGGGTGATTTTAATCCATTTAATATAACAAGTTTTCTTAGTCCTATTAGACCTGCTGAAACACTTGCTGTGCATATTTGGAAAGTTAATTCTGAAGGTACAGTTCCTGATGCCTCCCAGGTTTCAGCTGGTGCTTCTGCTGTTTTAATTATTGTTGTTTTAATTTTTAATTTAACAGCTAGATTTGTAGGAAAAAAAATTCATAATAAATTAACGGCAAACTAATAATGGTATCTAGAAAGACAACAATTAAAAAAGAGAAAATCCCCAAAAGATTAAATAAAAATTTTTACAATTTAATTGATAAAAAAAAATACGATAGATACATATACGACATTGATCCTGAAGAAAAAGAAGTAGCATTGTCTACAAAAGATTTACATATTTGGTATGGAGATAAAGAAGCTGTTAAATTTGCTGATCTTAATTTTGAGAGATATAAAATAACGGCATTGATAGGTGCTTCTGGATCAGGTAAATCAACCTTTCTTAGATCTTTGAATAGAATGAATGATGATGTAGCAAAGGTTGATGGTCAAATCAATTATCGAGGAATCAATATCAATAGTTCGCAGGTAGATATCCCTGAAGTAAGAAGAAGAATAGGTATGGTTTTTCAAAGACCAAATCCATTCGCTAAATCTATAAGAGATAATATAACTTTTGCTTTAACTCAACGTGGTAATTATTCAAAAGAAGAATTAGATTTTATCGTAGAAGACTCTTTAAAAAAATCAGCTCTTTGGGATCAAGTAAAAGATAATTTATCCAAGTCGGCTTTAAGTTTATCTGGTGGACAAGCTCAACGATTAGTTATCGCAAGAGCACTTGCTTTAAAACCTGATATTTTAATATTGGATGAACCAACTTCTGCATTAGATCCAAAATCAACTGCTCAATTCGAAGAAACATTAACAGAATTAAAAGAAAAATTTACAATTATAATTGTCACTCATAATATGCAACAAGCATCTAGAATTAGCGACTATACTGCTTTTTTCCACGATGGAGAAGTTATTGAGTATGACTTAACAAGAAAGATATTTACTAGGCCTAAAGTTGAATTAACAAACAAATATATTTCAGGAAATTTTGGTTAATTATTATGGATGAGAAAGATAAGAATCCAATTGTATTATCAAGTAAAAACGTTAATCTTTGGTATGGAAAGAAAAAAATACTTCATGGAATTAATTTGGATTTTAATGAAAAAGGAATTACTTCTTTAATTGGTCCATCAGGTTCGGGTAAATCGACTTATCTTAGAACTTTAAATAGAATGCATGACCTATTTGATGGAATAACAGTTCAAGGTAACTTTGAGTTATATGGAAAAAATATTTATTCTCCATCTTATGACACTGTTAAATTGAGAAAAAATATAGGTATGGTTTTCCAACAACCTTCACCATTTCCATTTAGTATTTACGAAAATGTTGCTTTTGGGTTAAAATTAGATAATAAATTCACAAAAGAAGAAATCGATTTTAAAGTTGAAGATTCACTTAAAAAAGCTGCAGTATGGAATGAAGTTAAAGATAGGCTAAATTCTAGTGCTCTTGGATTATCTGGTGGTCAACAACAAAGAATTTTAATTGCTCGTTCGTTGGCAACCTCTCCTAAAGTATTACTATTAGATGAACCAACTTCCGCATTAGATCCAGTAAGTTCTTCTGTGATTGAAGAATCTTTGGTTAGACTTCGTGATAATTACACTATGATAATAGTCACTCATAATATGCAACAAGCATCTAGAATTAGTGATGAAACCGCCTTTTTTAATGAAGGAAGACTTGTAGAATTTAATACAACCAAAAAGATTTTCTTAGATCCAGATAATAAAGAAACACAAAACTATGTTTCTGGTAGGTTTGGTTAAATAAATAACAAAAAGGAGGTCTATAACATGAGAAAACTTTTTCATGAGGAATTAAAAGACCTTGATAAAAATTTTACCGATTTAGGTAATAAAGTCTCTACAGTGGTATCAAAATCAGTTGATGCTTTTATTAACCACGATAGAGATGAAGCACAAGAAATAATCGATAGAGATTATGAAATTAATGAAACGGAAGCAGAAATCGAAAAGAAAACTTTTGAGATGATCGCTTTATATCAACCAGTTACTGTTGATTTAAGATCTATTGTAACTATTTTAAAATCCGTTTCTGTTTTAGAAAGAATGGCCGATCAGGCAAGAAATATCGCTCAAGCAGCCATTAGAGTAAAAGGAACACAAAGATCTCCTAAAATTGAAAAAGAAATCGCGAATATGGGTAAGTTAGCAGCAACTATAGTAGATCAAGTTCTAAAAATGTACTTTAAATTTGATTCTTCAAATGTTGAACAAGTGGTTAATTCATTAGATAAAATTAATGAAATAGGAAACAATATTCGTAAAATGAGTATAAGTGAAATGAAAAAAAACTCAGATTATATTGATTCTGCATCTTACTATATCGTTATTGCTAGCTATATAAAAAGAGTTTCCGATTATGCAGTTGATATTGCTGAATGGACTATATATAAAAGAACAGGAAAAATTGTTGAATTAAACCCTCAAGGTTCGGTGGAATAATAAATGGAAAATTTTGTTACTGTTAAAGACTTAATAGATAACACAAGATTAAAAGTTGTTGAAGGAAAGGATTGGTTAGATAGAAAAATAACTGTCCCTGATATTAGTAGACCAGGTTTATCAATGACTGGTTTTTTTAATTATTATGAACCAAAAAGAGTTCAACTTTTTGGTGTTAATGAAATTTCTTTTTCTAAAACCATGAGTCATGAAAGAAAAGTAGATATTTTTAATAAAATGGCTACTTCTGATACTCCTGCTTTTGTTGTTTCTACTGATCTAGAAATACCTCAAGAATTAAAAGATGCTGCTAAAAACCATGAAGTCCCATTATTAACAACTAGCTTAACTTCTTCTAGAATATTATCTAATATGACATATTATCTTGGTTCAATGTTGTCTAAGAGAGAAACAGTACACGGTGTTCTTATTGATATTAATGGTTTAGGGGTGCTGATAACCGGTGATGCTGGTGTTGGTAAAACAGAATCGGCATTAGAGTTGATACAACAAAATAAAGCAAGGTTAATAGCTGATGATAGAGTTGATGTTTATCAACAAGATGAGCAAAGATTAGTTGGAACTTCTCCAGAAGTTTTAAAAAACTTAATGGAGGTTAGAGGAGTAGGTATAATAGACATAATGCAAACGTACGGTGCTGAAGCTATTAGAACTCACTCATCTATCTCTTTAAATATTTATCTTTCTCAAGCAAATATTGATTCTACTGATTATGATCGTTTAGGGGATAAGAAAAATAGTTTAAAGATTTTAGGTGTTTCTATTCCTAAAATGATTGTTCCTGTTACTCCTGGTAGAAATACTGCAAGTGTTGTTGATGCAGCTTCTTTAAAGTTTAGAACTGAATCCATGGGATATAATGGATTAAAAACTTTACAAAGTAGAATGGATAAACTTATTTCGGAAAATAGTTCTGATGAAAAAAAATAATTTAAAAATTTCAATTTTAGGTGCGGGTTCTTGGGGAACAGCTGTCGCTAATGTTATTTCTCAAAACGGATTTGATACAACTGTTTGGACAAGAAATGAAGACCAAGCAATTGAAATAAACAAAAATAAAACAAATTATAAATATACTGGTGATAATAAGTTAGATATTAATTTAAAAGCTAGTTCAAACTTATCAGAAAGCTTGGAATATGCTGATATTGTCATTTTTATAGTTCCATCAAAGGCGGTTAGGGAAGTTGCTAAAAAAGTTAATTTAGAATTAAAAAATATTAGCAATAAACCCATAATTGGTCATGCCATTAAAGGCATTGAAGCAAATACTAACAATAGGGTGTCTGAAATGCTTTCTGATGAGATTGAAAGCTTAAAAATAGATGATATTTTCTTTATTAGCGGACCTAGTCATGCGGAAAGTGTCATAAAAAAAGATTTAACAGCAGTATCAATTGCCGGAAATAATTTATCAATTATCAAAAAAGTTGCTAAAATTTTATCTAACAAAGATTTTTTTATTGCTTCTACAATTTCAGATTTAGAAGGAGCAGAAATCTTGTCCGCACTAAAAAATATTTATGCAATCGGTGGGGGAATTTTAAACGGATTAGGTTTTAAAGATAATTCAATCGCTGCATTTTTAACTTATTCTCTTGCAGAAATGAAAGTTATTATAGATTCGTTTGGTAATCAGACAAAAACCGCAGATAGTTTGGCAGGGTTAGGAGATTTGATTGTAACTTCAACATCATCAAATTCGAGAAATTATAAAGTCGGATTGGAGATTGCTAAAGGTCATAAAATGGATCAAATAATAGAAAAATTAGACATGGTTGCTGAAGGTGTTTCGACTACTAAAGTAATTAATGATTATTCTATTCAAAACAATTTAAATTTGCCCATTGCACAAGAAATATATAAAATTATCTATGATAATAAAAAGCCAGAAGATTCTATAAAAGAATTAATAAGTAAAAGTTATGTACACGGAGAAGAAAATGTCTAAACAAAAAGTTAGAAAAGCTATTATACCAGCTGCTGGATTAGGGACTCGTTTCCTCCCTGCTACAAAATCATTGGCTAAAGAAATGATGCCAATTGTTGATAAACCAACAATACAATTTATAGTTGAAGAAGCATTGGAATCAGGAATTACTGATATTTTGATTATTGATGGAAAAAGCAAAAGATCAATTGAAGATCATTTTGATTCAAATCCTGAACTTGAAAATAATCTTTTAGAAAAGAAAAAATTCGATATGCTTAAGGAAGTTCAAGAAACTACAGGGTTAAATATTTATTTTGCAAGACAAAGCCATCCAAAAGGTTTAGGTGATGCTGTATATCGCGGAAAATCATTTATTGGAAATGAACCTTTTGTAGTTTTGTTGGGCGATGACTTAATGGCTGACAAAATACCGGCCACCAAACAACTTATAGATTCTTATGAAGAAACCGGTCAATCAACTTTGTCAGTTATGAAAGTTGAACACGAAAAAGTTAGCGATTATGGAGTTATAAAACCTAGAAAAGAACTTGATAATGATGTTTATGAAGTTGAAGGGTTTGTAGAGAAGCCTTCTCCAGAAGAATCTCCTTCAGATCTAGCAATCATAGGAAGATATCTATTTACTCCTGAGATTTTTGATGCATTGGAAAATACAAAACCTGGAAAGGGAAATGAAATACAGTTAACTGATGCTATTGACTTGCTTAATAAAACTCAAAATGTTTATTCTAAAGAATTTAAAGGTAAAAGATATGACATTGGTTCAAAGATTGGTTTCTTGACTACCAATATTGAATTTGGTTTAAAACATCCTCAAACTAAAGATAAACTTAAAGAGTATATTAAAAATATTTCCAAAGAATTAAACTAATTTCTTACAAATAATTAGATAAATTGAAGTTATTAGTATATAATTAGTTAGTGTTTTTAAATCAATATAAAAATATATTAATTAAAAACTTTAGTTTTTATATTTAAAAAATATTTTGTTTTAGGGGATCGTTATGGCTGCAAAGGGTCAAAGAATAAATGTTGTTCTTGGTAACAATGAGACAGGCGAGAGAATATATCTTACTTCAAAGAATAGAAGGAATACTCCTGATAGACTAGAATTAAAAAAGTATTCTCCAAAACTTAGAAAAATAGTTACTTTTAAAGAGGTTAAATAAATTGGCAAAGAAATCAAAAATAGCTAAAGCTAAAAAAATTCAAGCTACTGTTGATAAGTACGCTGCAAAAAGAATTGCTTTAAAAGAAGCAGGCGATTATGAAGGATTAGCAAAACTTCCTAGAAATGCTTCTCCAGTAAGAGCTAAAAACAGAGACCAACTTGATGGTCGTCCACATGCTTACATGCGTGAATTTGGATTAAGTAGATTAAACTTTAGAAGACTTGCACACAAAGGACAAATTCCTGGTGTTAAAAAAGCTTCATGGTAAAACAATAACAATTTTGTTATTGTTTTTTTTATCTAAAAATGCAAAATTAATTGAGGTTTTAAAATGTTAAAAAATTTTTAAATTATTTAATATTTTTGACATCCTTTTATGGTTTAATTTATGCTTTTGGTATTGAAAATGGGAAATTTGATTGGAGAGAAATTTTATATTTTACTATTATCAGTAATGTATTAGTTTTTATTTTTTATTCTTTAAAATTAATTGGTATCATACCTGAAAATAAAGCTTATTTTGCTCAGTTAATTGTAGCTTTAAATATAACCTTGACTGGTATTGTTTATATTTTTATACTTGCTCCTGCTGTTATTCAAGATTATGGAATGGGAGCATTTTTAAATGTTGGTAATTTTAGCCTTCACGTTTTCACCTTAATTTTAGTATTTATAGACTGGTTCACAGCAAAAAAGTCTTTAAATTATTCATACGCATGGAAATCACTCTGGGTTTTAGTTTTATATTTAATTTATTGAGAAACTGGAACGTATTTAAAAATAAAAATTCCTCCATATGGATCTCTTCACCCATATTTCTTTTTGAATCCTGATAAAGTAGGTGGAATTTCTGGAGTTGTCTTCTACTGTTTTGTTGTATCGATGATATTCGTTGCTATTGGATACATCCTTATTTTCATAAGTAAAAGAAACGATAAATAATTAATAAAAGTGCAAAAAAATGTTTATTGAATTTTAAAAATAATAAAAAACAATTATAATGGTTATTATGGAAAATAATTGGAAATTATCAAAATCAGACTGGCTTAATAAAGACCTTCCTTCTTATTTAAAAGAAGAAATAAAAAATAATAGCGATGAAAAAAATCAAGATGCATTCTATACAGAAATTGATTTCGGAACTGCTGGAATGAGAGGTTTGATGGGAGCTGGTACTAATAGGATCAATATATACACTATTAGAAAGACAACTGAAGCACTGGCTAAATTAATTACAGAACAAAATAGAAAAGATGATGGAGTGGTTATTTCTTATGACTCAAGAAATAATTCAAAAGAATTTGCTCTTGAAACTGCGAAGATATTACGTTCTCATAATATAAAAACTTACCTTTTTACAGGTCCTAGACCAACACCTGAACTTAGTTTTGCTGTAAGAGAACTAAATACATTTTCTGGGGTCATGATAACTGCTTCTCATAATCCAAGAGAATATAATGGATATAAGTTGTATGGTGAAGATGGTGGTCAACTTTCTCCTATAAATGCTAGCAAAATTACTACCTTACGAGATTCTATAGAAAATCCTTTTAAATTAGAAGGAACGGAAACTGGAATTAATTATATTGATGAAGAAATAGATACAAAGTATTTAGATAATATTAAAAAAGTTAATATAAATAAGGAAGTTATTGATAAACAGGCAGAAAGTCTAAAAATAACTTTTACTCCTTTGCACGGGGCTAGTGGATTAATTGCTGAAAAAGCCTTAAATAATTTAGGTATTAGGAATGTTAATTTTGTTGATGAACAATTTAATCCTGATGGTAACTTTCCAACTGTTAAAAAACCTAATCCAGAAGATCCAGCAGTATTTGCTATCGCTAAACAAACTGGCGATGATTTATTAATCGCTATTGATCCTGACGGTGATAGATTAGGTGCTGGAATAAAATTAGAAAACGGAGATTATCAATTTCTAACAGGTAATCAAATAGCTACTCTTTTAGTTAATTATTTGATAATCGCTAAAAAAGAAACTAATGAAATGTCTGATAATTTTGCTTTAGTTACTTCTAATGTTTCTTCTACTCTTCCAGAACAAATAGTTAAAAAAAATAATGTTAAAACATTCTATGTTCATACAGGCTTCAAATTCATCGCTGAAAAAATCGAGGAATTTAATAGAGATAATAATTATAAATTCTTGTTCGGTTTTGAAGAAAGTTATGGATACTTGATTAAAGACTTTGTTAGAGACAAAGATGCGATTCAAGTGCTTGTTATGTTTGTTGAAATGCTTTCATACTTTAAAAACGATGGTAAAAATTTACCTCAAGTACTGAATGATATTTATAAAGAGTTTGGATTTTATGTTGAAAAGACACTTAGTTTAGAATTTGATGGTATTGAAGGTATTCAAAAAATAACCAATATAATGAATTTATTTAAAGAAAATAATATGAATTCAATTGGTGATTTAAAAGTAGTAAAGTTTTATGATTTTGATCAACAAATTTCTTATGATTTTAAAACAAATACAACGTCCCAAGTTAATTTAGTAAAAGCTAATTCATTAAGATTTGAGTTAGAAAATGGTTCTTGGATTGCTGTTAGACCTTCTGGAACAGAACCAAAACTTAAGTTATATATTGGTACTAATGACCATAGTGAAAGTGTTGCTAAAGATAATTTGGAATTAATTAAGAATAATTTAATGAATTTAATTAATAAGTAGTTTTATTTAAGAAATCAAAAAGAGGTTTTAACTTCTTTTTGATTTTTCTTTTTAATATAGAAAAAATAAAAAGAGGATTGTTTTTATGGTAAGTAAGTTAAAAGGTAATAAATTTGAAGTTGTTTCAAAATATAGTGCTATGGGAGACCAGCCAAAAGCCATTAAAGAACTTTCTGACAATATTAAAAAAGGAACTAAAGAACAAATTCTTTTAGGAGCAACAGGAACTGGTAAAACATTTACTATTTCTAACGTTATAAAAGAAGTTAATAAACCAACTTTAGTTTTAAGTCATAACAAAACACTTGCTGGTCAGTTATACGGAGAATTTAAAGAATTTTTCCCAAATAATGCAGTTGAGTATTTTGTTTCTTATTATGATTACTATCAACCAGAAGCGTATGTTCCAAGTTCTGATACTTTTATAGAAAAAGATTCTGCTGTAAATGATGAAATTGATAAATTAAGAAATTCTGCAACTTCTTCTTTATTTGAAAGAGATGATGTTATTGTTGTAGCATCAGTTAGTTCAATTTTTGGACTTGGTGATCCTAAACAATATAAGGACCATGTTATAAGCATTAGAAAAAATAGTGAACATGGAAGAGATCTCTTAATGAGAGAATTGATAGGTGTTCAATTCAATAGAAATGATATTGAATTTACCAGAGGAACTTTTAGAGTCCGCGGGGATGTAATAGAAATTTTCCCTGCCAGTGAAGATTCGAAAGTTATTAGAGTAGAATTTTTTAGTGATGAAATAGAAAGAATTAGAGAAGTAGATGCTCTAACTGGAGAAGTATTGAGTGATCTTGATCATATTTCTGTTTATCCCGCAAAGCACTTCATGACTGATGAAAAAACAATGCAAAATGCAATTAATGGAATTAACTCGGAACTTGCACAAAGAATTAGTTATTTTGAAAGTAGAGGAAAGTTATTAGAAGCACAAAGAATCAAACAAAGAACAGAATATGATGTTTCCATGCTTGATGAAATGGGTTACACAAACGGAATTGAAAATTATTCTAGATGGATGGATGGTAGAGTTTCAGGACAACCCCCATTTACTCTTCTTGATTTCTTCCCTGAAGATTCCTTGATAGTTGTTGATGAAAGTCACGTGACTATGCCTCAAGTTAGGGGAATGTATAATGGAGATAGAGCTAGAAAGCAAACCCTTATTGATTATGGTTTTAGATTACCTAGTGCTCTTGATAACAGGCCTCTAACATTGAATGAATTTGAAAATCACGTTAATCAAATTATTTATATGTCAGCGACACCCGGAGATTACGAAACAGAAAGGGTAAGTAAAGAAGATGTTGCACAACAAATTATTCGTCCAACCGGATTGCTTGATCCAACAGTAGAAGTAAGACCTATCGATGGCCAAATGGATGATTTATTTAATGAGATAAACAAACGCGCAGAAAAAGAAGAGAGAGTATTTATTACAACTCTTACTAAAAAAATGGCGGAAGATTTAACTGATTTCCTTAAAGAAAATGGAGTTAAAGTAAAGTATATTCATAGTGATATAAAAACTCTTGAACGCACAGAAATAATAAGAGATTTAAGATTAGGAAAGTTTGATGTTTTGGTAGGAATAAATCTTCTTAGAGAAGGTATTGATGTTCCTGAAGTTAGTTTAGTTGCAATATTAGATGCTGATAAAGAAGGATTTCTTAGAAATGAACGTTCGTTAATTCAAACTATTGGTAGATCAGCAAGAAACGAAAATGGTCATGTAATACTTTATGCTGATAATATTACCGGTAGTATGGAAAGAGCGATGAAGGAAACTAAGAGAAGACGTAAAATACAAATTGCTTATAATAAAGAACATGGTATTACTCCAAAAACCATTAATAAGGAGATTCGTGATAATATTAGAATTTCTCACGAAGAAGATGATGTATCAGGAACAGGTTATGATTTAACAAAAGTAGAGTTTAAAGATTTACCTTTATCAGAACAAAAAATATTAATCGAAAATTTGACTGATCAAATGAAAACTTTAGCAAAAAACATGCAATTTGAGGAAGCAACTAAGATAAGAGATCAAATAAGAAAATTAAAAAAATAAAAATCATAACGAGGGTTAAATTATTTTGAATAAAAAAGATGCAATTGTTATAAAAGGTGCCAGACAACATAATTTAAAAAATATTAACGTTGAAATTCCTAAAAATAGCTTTACTGTCGTAACTGGTTTATCAGGTTCTGGTAAATCAAGTTTAGCTTTTGATACCCTTTATGCAGAAGGGCAAAGAAGATATGTAGAATCTCTTTCTTCATATGCAAGACAGTTTTTAGGGCAAATGGATAAAGCAGATGTAGATTCAATTGATGGACTAAGTCCAGCTATATCAATAAATCAAAAAACAACTTCTAAGAACCCTCGTTCTACAGTTGGCACAGTAACTGAAATTAATGATTATTTTAGATTACTTTTTGCACGAATTGGAAAACCTGATGATCCAAAAGATGGAACTAAAATATTTGTTACTATCGATCAAATGGTTGAATTTGTTTTAGATAAATTCTCATTAAAAACTAAATTACAATTTTTAGCTCCTGTTTTAGTCGATGAAAAAGGAACTCATGAAGAAACTTTCAATAAACTAAAAAGATTAGGTTATGTTCGAGCTAAAGTAGATGGAGAATTAATTTATATTGATGACTTCCAGCAACTATCACTTGATAGAAATAAAAATCATACTATTGAAGTAGTTGTTGATAGAATCGTTTTAAAAGAAGATTCAAGAAGTAGAATATTTGATGCTTTTGAAAATTCTACACAAGTTTCTAATGGAAGAGCAAATGTTGAAGTAATCGACGGAGAAACTTATAAATTTTCCGATCATTATTTAGGCCATTTAAGAGATTTTAAAGTTGGAAAACTAGAACCTAGATTATTTAGTTTTAATACTCCAATTGGAGCTTGCCCCGTGTGTCAAGGACTTGGTTTAATTGAAGAAGTAGATATTGATTTAGTTGTTCCGGATAAGAAACTAACTCTTGGTGAAGGAGCAATTGCTCCATGGAATCCTATTAGTTCAAAATATTATCCAGAGATGCTAGAACAAGCAGCAAATCACTTTAAAATTGTTATGGATACCCCTTGGGAAAAATTGAGTAAAAAAGATCAAAATTTAATTCTTTACGGTTCAAAAGGAAAGAAATTTGAATTTCATTATGAAAATGATTTCGGTGGAATAAGAGATACAAAGATAGAGTTCGAAGGTGTTGTGAATAACGTTGAAAGAAGATATAAAGATTCTAATGCGGAATTTACAAGAGAACAAATGAAAAAGTATCTTAGAGCTGAAACATGTCCTGAATGTAATGGTTATAGATTAAATAAGGGTGCTCTTTCAATTAAAATTAATGGAATACATATTGGCCAACTTTCTGAAATGTCAGTGGACAAAGAAATTGATTGGTTTGATAATTTAAGGGTTTCTGAAAACGATTCAGAAATAGCAAGCCCCATTGTTAAAGAAATATCAGATAGATTATCGTTCTTGAATTCTGTAGGATTAAATTATCTTTCATTATCTAGAAGTTCCGCTACACTATCTGGTGGAGAATCTCAAAGAATAAGATTAGCAACACAAATCGGTTCTACTCTTTCTGGAGTTTTGTATGTGTTAGATGAACCTTCTATTGGATTGCATCAAAAAGATAATGGCAGATTACTTGATTCGATGAGACAAATGCGTGATTTAGGTAATACTTTAGTTGTTGTAGAACACGATGAGGATACAATGAGAGCTGCCGATTATCTTATTGATATTGGTCCTGGAGCAGGTGAATTTGGTGGTCAATTAATTGCTTCTGGTACTCCTGAAGAAGTTCAAAATAATCCCAACTCTCTAACTGGACAATATTTGAGCGGAGCTAAAAAAATAGAAGTTCCAAAAACACGTAGAAAAGGTAATAAAAAGTTTATTGAAATTAAAAATGCAACCGAGAATAATCTAAAAGATATAAGCGTTAAGATACCTCTCGGAGAATTCGTTTCAGTTACGGGAGTTTCTGGATCTGGAAAATCTACATTAGTTAATTCAATATTAAAAAAAGCTCTTAAACAAAAATTAAATAATAATTCTGATAAACCTGGGAAATTCGGCGAAATCAAAGGATATGACGGTATTGAAAAAATAATTGACATCGATCAAAGTCCAATTGGAAGAAATCCTAGATCTAACCCAGCAACTTATACTGGAGTTTTTGATGATATAAGAGATTTATTTGCTCAAACGAACGACGCTAAACTACGAGGATTTACTAAAAGAAGATTTAGTTTTAATGTTAAAGGTGGAAGATGTGAAAATTGTCATGGGGATGGTGTAATTAAAATCGAAATGAATTTCTTACCTGATGTTTATATTGTTTGTGAAGTATGTAATGGTACAAGATATAACTCAGAAACATTGGAAGTTAGATATCATGACTTAAATATTAGTGATGTTTTAAATTTAACTATTAACAGAGCTGTAGATTTCTTTAATAAAATACCAAAAATAAAAAGAAAACTTCAAAGTTTAGTTGATACCGGTTTGGATTATATGACTCTTGGACAAAGTGCTACAACATTATCCGGTGGAGAAGCTCAAAGAATGAAACTTGCAAGCGAATTACAAAAAATTCATTCAGGAAAAAATTTTTATATATTCGATGAGCCAACAACAGGACTTCATAGTGATGACGTAGCAAAATTATTACAAGTTTTCCATAAATTGGTTGATGAAGGAAACACAGTAGTAGTTATAGAACATAACTTAGATGTAATTAAAAACACTGACTGGGTAATTGATTTAGGACCAGATGGTGGGGTAAGTGGTGGAACTATAGTTGCTGAAGGTACTCCTGAACAAGTTTCTAAAGTAAAAGGTTCCTATACAGGAGAATATTTAAAAGAATATTTAGCTTAATTTGATACTAAATATTAGTTTATAATTAAATNAGCCAACATTCTTTTTGATGTTAGGTATTTGGATAATCCTTATTGGGATGAATCAATGAGAACTAAAACAGGACTTGATAAAGAAGTATCTGATTATGTTATGAGTGTTGATGGAGCTCAAGATTCTTTAAGCATGTACGAAAATGTTGCTTTAAAAACATTACCTAGATTTAAAAAAAAGATGGACGAAAAGGAACTTCAAAATTTACCTTTTATAAATGAAGTAGTGATTGCTTTCGGTTGTACTGGAGGTCAACATAGAAGTGTTGTATTTGCTCAAAAAATGTACGAATATTTAAAAAATAATGGTTACAATGTAGAAATAGAACATAGAGATATGGAAAAATCACTTAAAGCTGCTGAAAAAAAATTTAATATTAATAAATGATAAATAAGAAATTATGAAATTAGAAAATGAAAGAAAAAAAGTTGTTGTTATAGGTGGAGGTTCGGGTCAACCTGTAATATTAGAACATTTAAAGAATAGAGGTTTGAATATAACTGCTATTGTAACTGTTGCTGATGATGGTGGTTCTTCTGGAACTATTAGAAATTATATGAATATTGTTCCACCTGGAGATATCAGGAATGCATTGGCTGTTTTATCAAATGTTGATCCTGAATTTTTAAAAATTTTTCAATATAGATTTGATTCTTCTGACGATTTTTTCAAAAATCATTCCCTTGGTAATCTTTTGATTGCTGCCATGGCAGAATTAGAGGGAGATGTTTTTAATGCTGTTCAAAAATTAGGGAAATTTTTAAAGGTTGAAGGACATGTTTATCCAGTTGCCGGAGAACCTCTAGTACTAAACGCTAAATTTTCAGATGGTACAACAGCAAAAGGCGAGCACAACATTACTTTTTCTCACAAAAAAATTGAAAAAATTTGGGTAACAAGAGAAGATGATTCTGATATAAATGAATTAAAAGCTTCTAAAGGAGTTGTTGACGCTATTTTAGATGCTGACGTAGTTATATTAGGACCCGGATCACTTTATACTAGTATATTGCCAAATATTGCAGTAAAAGAAGTTGAAGAAGCTTTGATAAAAACAAAAGCTCCTGTCGTGTATATTTCAAATATTATGACTCAACTTGGAGAAACTGATGGATATACTGATGCTGATCATGTAAAGGCAATTAATAATCATACTAGAGAACCAATTGTTAATTATATATTAACTAATTCTTCTCATGTTCCCGAAGAATATATCGATTTAGTAAAATGGGATGAAATTTCTTCTCAAGTCCCAGTTGATGAAAAAGAAGATAAAAAATTAGGACTAATACCAGTGGTTGATGACTTTTTATTGTTGAAAGATAATGGTGCATTTCATGATGGTAAAAAAATCGTTGATACGGTAGTAGAAATTTTAAATAAAAAAATATAATGAGTTTTTCTAAAGAAGTTAAAAAAGAATTAACTGCATTCGAATATAAAACAAGTGTTGAAAAGATGTCAGAACTTTCAGCACTTGTTTCTTTTAACGGACAAATTATTTTAAAAGGAAATAATAAAAAAGAAATAGAGTTTTCTTCTGATAGTGTTCCAATTGTAAGAAAAGTTTTTTCTTTATTCAAAGAATTATTTTCAGTAAGTCCCGTAGTGTTGGTTTCGAACAGTAAAAATCAAAAAAATATAAAGAAATATAAGTTAAAGATTGAAGAAAAAGCAGATTATATTCTTAATGAATTGGGAATTAATTATTTCTTCCCAGAGTTACCTAATAAAATTTTAAAAAAAAGAGAAAATGTTATTTCTTTTTTAAGAGGGGCATTTTTAGCTTCTGGATCTATTAATTCTCCAAAGTCTAAAAATTATCATTTGGAAATTTTTACACAAGTAAAGGAATTAGCAGAAGGTTTAAAAAATTTGATAAACGATTTAATTCCAGATTCTAATGTAAAAATAGCAACAAGAAGAAATGGGTTTATTGTTTATTTGAAAGACTCTTCAAAAATAGTTGATTTTTTACTATTAATAAGTGCATCTGAAATGAGTTTTTTATTAGAACACCATATAGAACTAATGAATTTAAGAAATTCAGCTAATAGATTAACTAATGCAGAAGTAGCCAATGTAGAAAAAACAATTGTTAGTTCTCAAGAACAAATCCAACAAATAAAAAAAATCGATAAGGAAATCGGTTTAAAAAATATTCCTGAAAAATTGCAGGAAATTGCAATTATAAGACTTGAAAATCCAGATGAACCTTTATCTAAATTAGGACAATATGTAAAAAGTGGTAAGTTAAGTAAATCTGGGGTCAATCACCGAATTAATAAAATCAAAAAAATTTATGAATCATTAAAAAATGAATTTTAATAAAAAACATTTTTAAATTAAAATATATATATAGAACTATATTTTAATAATTAGGAGAATATTATGTGGCCAGGAGTTATAGAACAAACATCAAATGGTAGAGAAAGTTATGATCTACCATCAAGACTATTAAAAGATAGAATAATTTTAGTTCAAGGACCGATTGAAGACCAAATGGCTACTTCAATCGTTGCACAATTACTATTTTTAGATTCTCAAGATAGCGATAAAGATATTTCAATGTACATCAATTCACCAGGTGGTTCAGTTACTTCTGGTATGGCTATTGTTGACACTATGAACTTTATTAATGCTGATATTCAAACAATTGTTATTGGTCTAGCAGCATCAATGGGAACAATAATCGCCTCATCAGGTACTAAAGGAAAAAGATTTATGTTACCAAATGCAGAATATTTGATACACCAACCAATGGGTGGAGCTGGTTCAGGAACCCAACAAACAGATATGCAAATTGTTGCCGATCAATTATTAAAAACTAGAAACAAATTAAATAAAATTTTGGTTAATAATTCAGGACAAACTCTTAAAAAAGTTCAATCTGATACAGAAAGAGATTATTGGATGGATGCCGAAGAAACTTTGAAGTATGGTTTGATTGATAAAATAATGGTTAATAATAATAAAAAGAAAGATAAAAAAAATTTTAGTGTAAAAAATCACAATAAAATGAGTTAGAATTAAAATATAAATTTATTATTTAAATTAAGAGATTATTTATTTGATAACTATTATATAGGAGAATTTTTATTATGAAAATAGCAGTTTATGGTGTCAGAGATGACGAAAAACCAGCTTTAAATGAATGGATTGAAAAGCATCCTGATGTTGAAGTTAAATATACTGATGAATTATTAACACCAGATACAGCATCTTTTGCTAAAGGATCTGATGGGGCTGTTGTTTACCAACAACTTGATTATGATGCAGAAACATTGAATTCACTTGCAAGTGCTGGTGTTACAAACATGTCACTTAGAAACGTAGGAATCGATAATATTGATTTAGAAGAAGCTAAAAAACTTAACTTCAATATTTCTAATGTTCCTGTTTACTCACCAAACGCAATTGCAGAACATTCAATGATTCAAATGTCAAGATTGCTAAGAAGAACAAAAGAACTTGACAACAAAGTTGCTAAACACGATCTACGTTGGGCTCCAACAATCGGTAGAGAAGTTAGAATGCAAACAGTTGGTATTATTGGTACTGGTCATATCGGTCAAGTTGCAATCAAAATACTTCAAGGTTTTGGTGCGAAAGTTATTGCTTATGATAAGTTCCCTAATAAAGCTATACAAGACCAAGGATTGTATGTAGATAGCATCGATGAATTATATGCTCAAGCTGATGTCGTTTCTCTATATGTTCCAGGTGTTCCAGAAAACGATCACATGATAAATGCCGATTCTATCGCTAAAATGAAAGATGGTGTTGTAATTGTTAACGTTTCAAGAGGAAACTTGATGGACATTGATGATGTTATTGCAGGACTTGATTCAAAGAAAATAAGTGCATTTGCAATGGATGTTTATGAACACGAAGTAGGACTTTTCAATATTGACTGGTCTTCACAAAAGTTCCCAGATGAAAAAATTGCAGATTTAATTTCAAGAGAAAATGTTCTTGTAACACCTCACACTGCTTTCTATACTACTAAAGCCGTTTATGAAATGGTTACTCAATCAATGGATGCTAATTTGGCATTTATTAAAGGAGAAACACCTTCAATAGCTGTTAAATATTAATTTAATTAAGTCTATTATTGTTTGGTGAATTATTTACACATGGCAAACAAAGAAGAAGGGATGAGTAGTAATACTAACGAAACTCCTAAAGTAAAAAATAGTAATTATGCTAGGCAAGCTCAAGAAATAACACCTGATATTTTTAATGGTTCAACAAAACTTAATTTAAAAGATTTTTTGTTTAAAATATTAAGTGGTTCCGCTCAAGGAATTTTGATAGGCGTTTTACCTAGCGCTGTTTTAAAATATGTTTTAAAGTTTTTTATAGTTGCAGGAACTAGCAACTGGGCTTCTGAATTAAATACCATTTTGATTTTATTCCAATCATTTATTCCATTTTTGATAGGTGTAGCAATTGCTCTTCAATTTAAAATGAAACCAATTGATGTTGGTTCTGTTGGATTAGCTGTTGCAGCTTCATCAGGTGCTATTAAATGGGTCAGCACTGGAATTAATCCTATAACTGGAAAATCTGCTTCTCCATTATTTATTGCTTCAGGAGCTGGTGACGTTATTAACGCTATGATAGTTTCAGGAATTGCAGTTCTTGCTGTCTGGTTGATTTCAAAATATTTAAATGGTTTTGGTTCTTTGGCGATTATTTTAACTCCAATCGTAGTTGGTGGTGGAGTGGGGCTTATTGGTCTTAAACTTCTACCTTATGTTTCTATGATTACTAAGTGGATTGGGGATGTTGTTGAAACTTTTACAAAGTTACAACCAATTCCAATGACTATTTTAATATCAATAGCTTTTTCTATTATTATTGTTACACCCGTTTCTACTGTTGGTATTGCTTTAGCAATTAGTCTTTCAGGAATAGGATCAGGTGCAGCCAGTGTAGGAATAGCTGCTACAACTATTGTTTTGTTGCTTAATTCTTGGAAAATAAATAAACCAGGAACTACTATAGCAATTGCTTTAGGAGCTATGAAAGGTATGATGCCTTCTGTGTTCAAGAAACCAGTTTCTATGTTTTCGTTCGCTCTTGCTGCAGCTATTAGCGCAATACCTATTTCTATTTTTAATGTTCAAGGAACTCCTACTTCTGCAGGATTTGGATACATTGGATTAGTTGGCCCTATTCAATCGATGGTTGAAGCACCAGCTGATGCAACATTCCAAAATCATGTTATTTCTGGTGGTGTTGCTTTGATAGTTTGGGTAATCGTTCCTATATTAGCAGCTATATTAGCACAATTTATTTTTACTAAAATAATTAAGTTATACAGTCCTGAAGATTTTAGGCAAGAAATTTAATTTATTTTATTAAAAAACAAAAACTCCTTTCTGTTAAATTATCGAAGGAGTTTTTTTATACCCATTTTTAGTAGGGCTTTTTTTTAAATTTTAAATGTCGTATAATAGTCAATATTAGTCAAACTATTTTTTGATTAAATATTTTTATGTTGAGGTAATTATATATGGCTCAATTTAACATTTCCGACATAATTGAAAAACATTTAAAAACATTAATACAGAAAGAAAAACAAATTGAAATTAAGAGATCTGAAATCGCCGATAAGTTTGAGGTAGTTCCCAGTCAAATTAATTATGTAATAAATACAAGATTTAATTTGCAAACAGGATATCTCGTTCAAAGCAAAAGAGGTGGAGGAGGATACATACGTATAATTCATATAGATCTTTCGAATGATGCTTATGTTTTTGATGAATTAATCAATTATATTGGCGATGAAATCAATATTAAAAATTCAAAAAATATTATCGAAAGTCTTTTAGAAGATAAATTAATTTCTAAAAGAGAATCTGATATTATGATTTCCGTCATAAGTAACGATACATTAAAGTTAAATGATAAAAAATTAGAAGAAAATATAAGAGCTAAAATTCTAAAGGCTGTTCTTCAAAGAATAAGACTAAATTTTTAAAAAAAGGTGATAACAAACATGGAAGAAATTAGATTTACTAAAGAAGCAGTTAATGCAATCATGCTATCACAAGAATTTTCAAAAGATTTTGGAATGAAAACAGACGGAACTGATTCATTATTATATGCTATTTCTAGCAATGAAAATGATGTTGCTTCAAAATTTTTATTAGAACAAAAAATATATCCAGAAGATATTAAAGAAGAAATAGAAAATACTAGAACTCCTAATAAAGCTTTAAATGAACATAAACCTTTGGAATTTTCTCCTAGTGCTAATTTAGCATTAGAAAGAGCAAAAAAAATTGCTAGAGATGCTGATTCCGTTTATGTAGGAACAGAACATATATTAGCTGCTTTAGTTTCTAGTAATAATTTTAGTTCATACAAAATATTAGAAACTTTATCTGATGATATCCATGAATTATCCGTTGAACTTGGTAAGTTAGCAACATTTAGTCCTAAAAATAATAGTTCTAAAAATAAAAACACAGAGAAAGAAACTGAAATAGAGAAAAAAAAGAGAATTCTAGGAGAAAAATTAGGATCAATTAATTCTATTCTAGAAAATCAAAGAGGAAGAAAACTGAATACTAATACTAGAAAAACTGGCGAAAGAAGTATAACACCAACCCTTGATGCGTTAGGTACTGATTTAACTCTTTTGGCAAAAAATAAAAAAATAGATCCTGTTTTTAATCGTGATAACGAAATAAGACAATCAATTCAAATATTAGCAAGAAGAACCAAAAACAACCCTGTTCTTTTAGGAGAACCTGGTGTTGGTAAGACAGCAATTGTTGAAGGATTAGCTAAAAAAATTGTTGATCAAGATGTTCCAGTAGTGTTGTTAGGAAAGAGAATAGTTTCCCTTGATATGGGTTCTCTTGTTGCTGGTACAAAATTTAGAGGTGAATTTGAAGACCGTCTAAAAACGATCATGGAAGAAGTTAAAAAAGACGGAAATACTATCTTATTTATAGATGAATTGCATACAATAGTTGGAGCCGGTGGTTCTGAAGGTTCAGTTGATGCATCGAATATATTAAAACCTGCTTTAGCTAGAGGAGAACTTCAAACTATTGGTGCTACAACTTTTAATGAATATCAAAAATATATTGAAAAAGATCAAGCCCTTGAAAGAAGATTTGCCCCCGTAACCGTTAAAGAACCTTCTATCAAAGATACAATCGATATATTAAATGGATTAAAAGAAAGTTACGAAAAATTCCACAATGTTGAAATTACTCCCGGAGCAATTAAAGCAGCAGCAGAATTAAGTAGTAGATATATAACAGATAGATATTTACCAGATAAGGCAATTGACCTTATTGATGAAGCATCTGCATCAGTTAATATAAATAATCCAGAAGCTAATAAAGATGTTAAAGAAGCTGAAACAATTAAATTAGAAATTGAACAATTAAAAAATGAGTTAAATAGTCAAACAATTTCTAATAATATTTCAAAGTTAAGTTCTGTAAAAAAAGAAATTGACCTGCAAAAAGAAAAACTAGATGAAATAATAGATAGACGAATGAGTAATAAGCAAAAACCTCAAAAAGTTAATGCAGAGGATGTTGCAGAATTACTTTCTGATAAAACAGGAATACCTGTTAATAATATTCAACAAAATGAACAAGAAAAATTACTTCATTTAGAATCTAGATTAAGTGAAATGGTTATTGGTCAAGAAGAAGCTGTTAGTGCTGTTTCCAGAGCGGTAAGAAGATCAAGAAGTGGGTTAAAAAATCCCAATAAACCAATTGGTAGTTTCTTATTCTTAGGACCAACCGGAGTTGGTAAAACAGAACTTGCTAAATCATTAGCACAAACTTTATTTGATAGTAGAGATGCTATGATTAGAGTTGATATGTCTGAATTTATGGATAAGTACTCTTCTTCTAAATTGATAGGTTCCGCTCCAGGATACGTTGGTTATGATGAAGGTGGACAACTTACAGAACAAGTTAGAAAAAATCCTTACTCAGTAATTTTGTTTGATGAAATTGAAAAAGCTCACCCTGATATTTTCAATTTACTTTTGCAAGTTTTAGATGATGGTTTCTTAACCGATTCTAAGGGAAGAAAGGTTAATTTTAGAAATACTATTATTATTATGACTTCTAATTTAGGAGCTAATAAGATTAGACAAGATAAAAAGTTAGGATTCGGTTCAAGTAATGACTTTAATTACGAAGATATGGCAAAAGAAATACAGTCAACTTTGAATCAAAGCTTAAAGCCAGAATTCATAAATAGAATCGATGAAACTGTTATTTTCCATCCTTTGAATAAAAACGAAATTGATCAAATAATCAACTTAATAGTCAATGAACTATCTCACAGACTTAGTTCACAAGGTATAGATATTAAAATAACTGCAGGTGCAATAGATTTCCTTTCTAATAGAGGATTTGATTCTGAATATGGTGCAAGGCCTTTGAGAAGAGCAGTTCAAAAATTTGTTGAAGATCCATTATCCGAAATGATTTTGTCTAATACTATAAATAATGAACAAATTGTTATAAGTGCTAGCAAAAAAAATGAAGATAAATTAAACTTCAAAACTACATAAAAAAATAGTAAAGAAGATAGCTCTAAGCAATTGGAAAAAATTGCATAATTAGAAAATTTATTCTATACTTATTAACAACTAAATACTAAATATTGAAATTTGCGAAATATTGTCCGCTTTTTTGATTTATAAAAAACGTTATAAAGAAATTTTTAACGTTTTTTTAATGTCTAAATTTAGTTTTAAAAAATTTTTTAGGAGAAATGATGGAATACAAGGATGTTAAATTTGGGAAACATAGTGTTAGAAGAAGTTATGCCCGAATAAAAGAAGTTCAAGAAATTCCTAATCTTGTTGGTATTCAAACTAATTCTTTTGATTGGTTTTTAGATAAAGGATTCAAGGAAATGTTTAACGACATTATGCCAATCGAAGATTTTCAAGGAAAATTATCATTAGAATTTGTTGATTTTAGATTAAAGGACCCTAAGTATACAGTTGAAGAAGCTAGAGTACATGATGCAAATTATGCTGCTCCTCTTCAAGTAAATCTAAGGTTATTAAATAAAGAAACAGGTGAAATTACTGAACAAGAAGTATTTTTTGGTGACTTACCTTTAATGACTCCGGAAGGAACATTTATTATTAATGGTGCCGAAAGAGTAGTTGTTTCTCAATTAGTTAGATCTCCTGGAATATATTTCAATAATGAAATAGATAAAAATGGAAGAGATGATTTTTCTTCTACATTTATACCTAATCGTGGAGCTTGGCTAGAATTAGAAACTGATGCTAAAGGTATTACAAACATTAGAATTGATAGAACAAGAAAACTTCCTTTTACCACTTTAATTCGTGCTTTAGGATTTGGAACTGATAGTCAAATAATTGATATTTTTGGGGATAGCGATCATGTTACATCAGCTATTGAAAAGGATGTTCATAAAAATTTATCTGATTCAAGAGTTGAAGAAGCCCTTAAAGATATTTATGAAAGATTGCGTCCAGGCGAACCTAAAACAACTCAAAGCTCTCGAGCTTTGTTAACTTCAAGGTTTTTTGATCCAAAAAGATATGATTTAGCAAACGTTGGAAGATATAAGATTAATAAAAAATTATCTCTAACCAACAGACTAATCGGACAAACAATTGCTGAAGATATTATTGACCCTGAAACAAAAAAAGTTGTTTTAGAAAATGGAACTAAAATTGATAGAAAGAATATAAAAGAAATTTCTGATATCATTGAAAATCCTGAATTTAATAGAGTTGAATTAATTCCTGATGAACAATCTGTTTCAACAGATCCTATTAATATTCAAACAATCAAAATTCAATCACCACTAGATCCTTCTGTTACATTAAAAATGATTGGTAATTCTAATCCTGGAAAGGACGTTAGAACATTAACACCTGCAGATATGTTTGCAGGTATTAATTATTACTTATTACTTCAAGAAGGAATCGGTAAAATTGATGATATTGACCATTTGGGAAACAGAAGAATCAGATCTGTTGGTGAATTATTACAAAATCAATTCAGAATTGGTTTAACAAGAATGGAACGTGTTGTGCGTGAAAGAATGTCTATTCAAGATTCTGACACTGTAACACCTCAACAATTGATCAATATTAGACCAGTAATTGCTTCATTAAAAGAATTCTTCGGAAGTTCTCAACTTTCACAGTTTATGGACCAAACAAATCCACTAGGTGAACTTAACCATAAAAGAAGACTTTCTGCACTTGGACCTGGCGGTCTTACTCGTGATCGTGCAGGTTATGAAGTTAGAGATGTTCATTATACTCATTATGGAAGAATAGATCCTATTGAAACTCCTGAAGGTCCTAACATTGGTCTTATTAACTCTCTTGCTGTTTATGCAAGAATTAATGAATATGGTTTCATTGAAACTCCTTATAGAAGAGTTGATTGGAAAACTCATAAAGTTACTGATAAAATTGATTATCTTTCAGCCGACGAAGAAGATAATTATATAGTTGCACAAGCTAACTCTATTCTTAATGAAGATGGAAGTTTTGCTGAAGAAACTGTTATGGCTCGTTTTGGTGAAGAAAACTTAGAAATTTCTATTGGTAGAGTAGATTATATGGATGTTTCTCCTAAACAAGTAGTTGCTGCTGCAACTGCTGCTATTCCATTCTTAGAAAACGATGACTCAAACCGTGCTCTAATGGGAGCCAACATGCAACGTCAAGCTGTTCCTTTGTTGTTGCCACATTCTCCTCTTGTAGGTACTGGTATTGAATATAAAACAGCTCATGATGCTGGAACAGCAATGATCGCAACTCATGACGCAGAAGTTGAATATGTTGATGCTAATGTTATTCGTGCTAGAAGAGAAGATGGTACTTTAGACACTTATAATTTGATGGTGTTTAGACGTTCCAACGGTGGTAAAAACTATCACCAGCGTCCAATAGTTAAAATTGGTGAAAAAATTTCTAAAGATGAAACAATTGCTGATGGACCTTCTATGGAAGCTGGTGAATTAGCTCTTGGTCAAAACCCATTAGTTGCATTTATGACTTGGCAAGGATTTAACTTCGAAGATGCTATCGTTATAAATGAACGTTTAGTTAGAGAAGATGTTTATACTTCAATTCATATTGAAGAATTCGAATCTGAAGCTCGTGACACTAAATTAGGTTCTGAAGAAATAACAAGAGAAATTCCTAACACAGGTGAAGAACAACTAAAAAATCTTGATGAAGATGGTGTTATTCGTGTTGGTGCTGAAGTTAATGATGGTGATATCTTAGTTGGTAAAGTAACTCCTAAGGGTGTTACTGACCAAACACCAGAAGAAAGACTTTTGCATGCCATATTCGGAGAAAAAGCCAGAGAAGTTAGAGATACTTCTCTAAGAGTTCCTCACGGTGGTGGAGGAATTGTCCAAAGCGTTCAAGTATTTACTCGAAAAAATGGTGATGAACTTCCACCAAACGTAAATACTTTAGTTAGGGTTTTCATTGCTCAAAAGAGAAAACTTCAAGTAGGGGATAAGATGGCTGGTCGTCATGGAAACAAAGGTACTGTTTCTGTTGTTGTTCCTTCCGAAGATATGCCTTATATGGAAGATGGTACTCCTGTTGATATTTTACTTTCTCCAATGGGTGTTCCTTCTCGTATGAACATTGGTCAAGTTATCGAATTACATCTTGGTATGGCTTCTAGAAAACTAGGAATACATGTTATGTCTCCTGTTTTTGATGGTGCAAGATTCTCAGATATTGAAAATACTTTAACTGAAGCTGATCTACCACTTGATGGTAAGTCTGTACTATATGATGGTAGAACAGGTGAAAAATTCGATAATAAAGTTGCTGTTGGTGTTATGCATTATATGAAACTTGCCCACATGGTTGATGATAAAATACATGCTCGTTCAACAGGTCCTTACAGTCTTGTTACTCAACAACCTCTTGGTGGTAAAGCACAATTCGGTGGACAGAGATTTGGTGAAATGGAAGTTTGGGCTCTTGAAGCTTATGGTGCTGCTTATACTCTTCAAGAAATTCTTACTTATAAATCAGATGATGTTCAAGGTAGAACAAATACTTATGAAGCAATCATTAAGGGTGATCCAATTCCACAACCTGGTGTTCCTGAATCATTTAGAGTTCTTGTAAAAGAATTACAAGCTCTAAGTCTTGATATCCAAGTTCTTGATAGCAATGGTAAAGAAATCCAAATGAAACAAATGGATGAAGACGGTAAGAAGTGGTCTGAACAAAAAGAAAATGTTAAAGAAATGAATTCAGTTGACCTTATCGAAAATAAAATCAAAATAGAAGACGAAATAACTCCTAATTAAATCAAAAATCAAAAAAAGAGGTTTTGCGAATTGACAATAGACGTTAATAAATTTCAAAGCATAAAAATAGGATTATCATCTCCTCAAAAAATTAGACAATGGTCATATGGTGAAGTTGTTAAACCAGAAACTATAAACTATCGTACTCTTAAGGCCGAAAAAGATGGTCTTTTCGATGAAAGAATTTTCGGACCAATAAAAGATTATGAATGTTCCTGTGGAAAATACAAAGGTATAAGATATAAAGGAATCGTTTGTGACCGTTGTGGAGTAGAAGTTACTTCTTCTAAAGTTAGAAGAGAAAGAATGGGTAACATCGAACTTGCTGCACCTGTAACTCACATTTGGTACTTTAAAGGAATTCCTTCAAGAATGGGATTGATATTGGATATGAGTCCAAAATCTCTTGAAGAAATTATATATTTTGCTTCATACGTTGTTATAGATCCTGATGGAGCTCCTATTGAAAAAAAGACTTTAATTTCTGAAACAGAATACAGAGAATATAAGTCTAAATACCCTGAATTTAAAGCAGGTATGGGTGCTGAGGCGATTAAAGAATTGCTAGCAACCGTTGATCTTCAAAGTGAAAAAGATCAATTAAAAGAAGAATTAAAAGAAAATTCTGGTCAAAAAAGAACACGTTCTGTTAGAAGATTAGATATTATCGAAGCTTTCTTATCTTCTCAAAATAAACCAGAATGGATGGTAATGGAAACATTGCCTGTCATTCCTCCTGATTTAAGACCAATGGTTCAATTAGAAGGTGGAAGATTTGCTACTTCTGATTTAAATGATCTTTATAGACGTGTAATTAACAGAAACAATCGTTTAAAGAAGTTATTAAGTATTAGTGCTCCTAGTATCATTGTTCAAAATGAAAAAAGAATGCTTCAAGAAGCTGTTGATGCTTTGATTGATAACGGACGTCGTGGAAGACCTGTATCTGGTGCTGGAAGCAGACCTTTGAAATCTCTTTCTCATATGCTTAAAGGAAAGCAAGGTCGTTTCCGTCAAAATCTTCTTGGTAAAAGAGTTGATTATTCAGGACGTTCAGTTATTGATGTTGGTCCGTTCTTAAAGATGAACCAAATGGGACTTCCAAGACAAATGGCCATTGAGTTATTTAGACCTTATATTATTCATGAATTAGTTAAGATGAATAAAGTAAATAACATTAAAGCCGCTAAGAAAAGAATTGAAGAACAAGATGATACAGTTCAAACAATTTTAGAAAAGGTTATCAAAGAACATCCAGTTTTGCTTAACCGAGCGCCTACACTTCACCGTCTTGGAATACAAGCATTCGAACCAGTACTTGTTTCTGGTAAAGCAATGAGACTTCACCCTCTAGTTACTGAAGCTTATAACGCTGACTTTGATGGTGATCAGATGGCTATTCACATCCCATTAAGTAACGAAGCACAAGCTGAAGCTAGAATATTAATGCTTGCTGCTGGTCATATTCTTGCTCCAAAAGATGGTAAGCCAATCGTTGCTCCTTCACAAGATATGGTTATTGGAAACTACTATATTACTACTGAAAGAGAAAACGAAATAGGTGAAGGTACTATTTTCTCATCTGTTGATGAAATGAAAATGTCTCTCCAAAGAGGATTAGTTCATAATCATTCTAGAATTGGTATCAGGACTTCAGCATTAAGTGATAAAAAACCATTTACTGAAGAACAAAAAGGAAAAATTTTATTAACTACTGTTGGTAAAGTTATATTTAACGATATTCTTCCTGAAACATTCCCATTCATTAATGAACCACAACACTCAAACTTTGATAAAATTTCTGATGATTCATTCTTAAAACCAGGTGAAAATATTAAAGAAGTTCTTGCAAGTAGACAAGTAATTTCTCCATTTAAAAGCTCTTTCTTAAGTGATATTATCGCTGAAGTTTATAAGAGATTTAAAGTTACTGAAACTTCACTTCTTCTTGATAGAATGAAAGATCTTGGTTATGAAGAATCAACTCAATCAGGATTAACTATTGGTTTGTCAGATGTTACTGAATTAGATGAAAAACCTGAAATTATTGATAATGCGCATGATAAAGTTTCAGTAATAACTAAACAATACGATCGTGGTTTGATTACAGACAACGAAAGATATGAAAGAGTTATTCAAATATGGAACGATGCTAAAGATGATATTCAAGGTAAATTAATCGAATCATTCTCAAATACTAACCCTATCTTTATGATGTCGGATTCTGGTGCTAGAGGAAACATTTCTAACTTTACTCAACTTGCCGGTATGCGTGGACTTATGGCTGGTCCTAACGGAAAGATTATTGAACTTCCAGTTACTGCCAACTTCAAAGAAGGTTTGTCAGTTCTTGAAATGTTCATTTCTACTCACGGAGCACGTAAAGGTATGACCGATACCGCTTTGAAGACTGCCGATTCAGGTTACTTAACACGTCGCCTTGTTGATGTTGCACAAGATATTATCGTTAGAGAAATCGATTGTGGAACTGATCGTGGATTAGATGTTTCTGCTATTGTTGATGGCAACGAAGTAATTGAACCTCTACATGATAGAATTGTAGGTCGTTTTGCTCAAAAATCAGTTACTGATCCTAAAACTGGTGAAGTTATTGTAAATCACAACGAATTAATAACTGAAGATAAAGCAAAACAAATTAATGAAGCTGGTGTTTCAAATGTAAACATCCGTTCAGCATTTACTTGTGATAGTGAACATGGTGTCTGTGTTTATTGTTATGGATTGAATATGGCTACTGGTGATGTTGTTGAAGTTGGAGAAACTGTTGGTACAGTTGCTGCACAATCAATCGGAGAACCAGGAACTCAACTTACTATGAGAACTTTCCATACTGGTGGAGTTGCTTCATCAGAAGATATCACTCAAGGACTTCCAAGAATTCAAGAAATATTTGAAGCAAGAATTCCAAAAGGACGTGCAGAAATATCTGAAGTTGAAGGAAAGATTATTTCAATCGAAGATAATCCTATTGAAAGAGTTAAGAGTGTTACTATCGAAGGTGAAACCGATACAAGAGTTTATCAATTACCGATAGCAGCACATATGAAGTTCGCTGTTGGAGATGATGTTTTGAGAGGAGATGCACTGAACGAAGGTTCAATTGATCCTAAGGAACTTATTAAAGTAACTAATGTTTTGAATGTTGAAAACACATTACTTAAAGAAGTTCAAAAAGTTTATAGGATGCAAGGTGTTGAAATTTCTGATAAACACGTTGAAGTAATGGTTAGACAAATGCTTCAAAAAGTTCGAGTAATGGATCCGGGTGATACTGAATTATTGCCTGGTAAATTAATGGATATTGCTGACTTCCGAAGAGCAAATGTTAAAGCTGTTCTTTCAGGATCATTACCTGCAACATCTAGACCGGTTCTTCTAGGAATCACAAAAGCTTCTCTAGAAACCAACTCATTCTTGTCTGCTGCATCATTCCAAGAAACAACCAAAGTATTGACAGACGCTGCAATTAGAGGAAAAAACGATCCGCTAATTGGTCTTAAAGAAAACGTTATTATTGGTAAGATAATTCCAGCCGGTACAGGTATGCAACAATATAGAGATATAAACGATAAAGTTGTAGCTCCTGTATTTTCTGATAAAGAAGCAGAAGAAGATAATGAATTAAAAGAAAAAATTGTCGATGAAACAAACGACATATTATCTGGCGAAGAGAAAACTCAATAGCATTTATACGAAAATCTGTTTGATTAATTTCAAACAGATTTTTTTATTTTTATTAAAAAAAATTGACTTTAAAACTCTTATGTATTAATCTTTTAAGAGTTAATGTAAAGTTTCTTCTTTTTTAATAAAAGAAACGCCCGGATGTGTGGAACTTTTACATATAGCAATTTAAAGAAATTTAAAGGAATTTAAAATGCCAACAATAAACCAATTGGTTAGAAAGCCAAGAAAATCAAAAAAGTCAAAATCAAATTCACCTGCTTTGCAATTTGGTTATAACTCAATGAAAAAAAAGAATAGTAGATATTCTTCACCACAAAAAAGAGGAGTTGCAACTCGTGTGGGTACAATGACACCTAAAAAGCCTAACTCTGCCTTGCGTAAGTACGTTAGAGCTCGTCTTTCAAACCACTATGAAGTAACTGCTTATATCCCAGGTATTGGTCACAACCTTCAAGAACACTCTGTTGTTTTGATACGTGGTGGTCGTGTTAAAGATTTACCTGGTGTGCGTTATCACGTTATACGTGGAGCACTTGATACTGCCGGCGTTGATGGAAGAATGACATCTCGTTCAAAGTACGGAACAAAAAAACCAAGCAAATAAAAATTTATAAACTTTTTAGGAAAATAATATGCCTCGTAAACCTTATAAAAAACAAGCTGAAGTATTACCAGATCCAATTTACAACTCAAAATTAGTTTCAAGACTTATCAACAAATTGATGTTAGATGGAAAAAGAGGAACTGCCTCAACAATCCTTTATAACGCTTTTGACAGAATAAAAGCTGAAACTGATACTGAACCAATAGAAGTATTTGAACAAGCAATGGATAACATCATGCCAATTCTTGAAGTTAAAGCAAGAAGAGTTGGTGGTTCAAACTACCAAGTTCCTATCGAAGTTAGACCAGAAAGAAGAATAACTCTTGGTCTAAGATGGTTAGTTCAATATTCAAGATTAAGATCAGAACATACTATGGAAGATAGACTTTCAAAAGAAATTATGGATGCTGCCAATGGAACAGGTGCTTCTGTTAAAAAACGTGAAGACACACATAAAATGGCTGAAGCCAACAGAGCATTCGCACACTATCGTTGGTAAAATAAAAAAATTCTAGGTGAAAAAATATGGCAAAACGTGAGTTTCAATTAAAAAAGACTCGTAACATCGGTATCATGGCTCACATCGATGCTGGTAAAACAACTACAACTGAAAGAATTTTGTACTATACCGGTAAAATTCATAAAATTGGAGAAACACATGATGGTGCTTCTCAAATGGATTGGATGGATCAAGAAAAGGAAAGAGGAATAACTATCCAATCAGCTGCTACTACTGCTGTATGGCAAGGTTTCCAAAACCAATGGAGTAAAGAACCATATCGCGTTAACATAATCGATACTCCAGGACACGTTGATTTTACTATTGAAGTTGAACGTTCTTTAAGAGTTCTTGATGGTGCAGTTGCTGTTCTTGATGGTGCTGCTGGTGTTGAACCCCAAACAGAAACTGTTTGGAGACAAGCAACAACTTATAACGTTCCAAGATTAGTATTTGTTAACAAAATGGATAAAATGGGTGCTGACTTCCAAATGTCAGTTGATTCTATTGAAGACCGTCTACAAGTTAATTCAAAAGCTATTCAATGGCCAATTGGTGCCGAAGATGACTTCGCTGGAATCATTGATTTGATAGAAATGGTTGCATGGTTCCCAGTTGATGAATTAGGTGAAAAGTGGGAATCTCGTGAAATACCTTCAGACTATAAAGAATTAGCTGAAAGTAAAAGAGAAGACCTTATTGAAGCTGTTTCTGAAGCTGATGAAACTTTAATGGAAAAATATCTTGGTGGTGAAGAACTATCAATAAAAGATATTAAAGAAGCTATTAGACGTGCTACATTAGCATTATCATTTTATCCAATTCTTGCTGGTTCAGCTTATAAAGATAAAGGTGTTCAATTAATGTTGGATGCTGTTATCGATTATCTTCCAAGTCCTATAGATGTTAAGCCTTATATGGCTAAAGATCCTAAGACAGAAGAAGATGTTGAACTTATGGCAGATGATACAAAACCATTTGCTGCTCTTGCATTTAAAGTTATTACAGATCCATTCGTTGGTCGTTTAACTTTCCTACGTGTTTATACAGGAAAACTTGAATCAGGTTCTTATATTCAAAACACAACTAAAGGAAAAAGAGAAAGAGTTGGTCGTTTGATTCAAATGCACTCAAACAATAGAACAGAAATACAAGAAGTATTCTCTGGTGATATTGCTGCTGCTATTGGATTGAAGGATACTACTACTGGAGATTCATTAACTGATACAAGTCACCAACTTGTTCTTGAATCAATGGAATTCCCTGATCCAGTTATCCAATTGGCTATTGAACCAAAATCAAAAGCTGATCAAGATAAGTTAACAGCTGCTCTACAAAAGCTTTCTGAAGAAGATCCATCATTTAAAGCTGAAACAAATCCTGAAACTGGTGATACTTTGATATCAGGAATGGGAGAACTTCATTTAGATATTATTGTTGATAGAATGAAGCGTGAATTCGGAGTTGAAGCTAACGTTGGTGCTCCTCAAGTTGCATATCGTGAAGCATTTACTAAAACAGTTCAATCACAAGGAAAGTTCGTTAGACAATCTGGTGGTAAAGGACAATATGGTGATGTTTGGATCGAATTCTCTCCTAACGAAGAGGGAGCTGGATTCGAATTCGAAGATGCTATTGTTGGTGGAGTTGTTCCAAGAGAATATATTCCCGCAGTTCAAACAGGTCTTAAAGAAGCATTACAATCAGGACCTCTTGCTGGATTCCCATTAGTTGATCTTAAAGCAAGATTATATGACGGTTCTTATCATGATGTCGATTCTTCTGAAGCTGCCTTCAAAGTTGCTGCTTCTATTTCATTGAAAGAAGCTGCTAAGAATGCTGGTGCAGTTATTCTTGAACCAGTTATGAAAGTTGATATCGTTTCACCTGAAGATAATATTGGTGATATCATGGGACATGTTTCTGCTAGAAGAGGATTGATCGAAGGTCAAGAAATTAAAGGTAATTCTGTTAGTGTTTCAGCAAAAATACCTCTTTCTGAAATGTTTGGTTATGCCACAACACTTCGTTCAGCTACTCAAGGTAGAGGAACTTTCCAAATGGTTTTTGATCATTATGAAGCTGTACCAAAGAATGTTCAAGAAGATATTATGAAAGCATACTCAACTTCAAATTCTGAAGATTAAAAAATAAAAGACTAATTTTTATTAGTCTTTTTTTGTGTCTTTATTATTATTTTTTGTATGTTAATAAAAAAGAATTAAAACCCTCGATCTCTTTTTAAATATTTAGTTTTAATTAATTATTATGATTTTCAAACATGTTCTGAAGTTAAAAATTATAACTATAATTAATATTGTATATGTGTGGTTCACTGCTGCTGTGATATACTGAAAAATATTATTGCATGCATTTAAAACATTATATAAGCAAGGTTTTACATCAGTATATAATACTGACAATTTTATTTAGGAGTTTATTATGGTTTTCAGTTTTGAAAAAAAATTTTTGGAATGGTTGGACAGATATAAAATTTTTTTTATTTTTTTATTTATAACTTTTCTTAGTGTTGTCATTAGATATTTTGGTTTGGGGTTTCGTAGTACTGATATGAATGTTTTTTTATTACCCTGGTATGATCAAATAAAATCAATGGGAACTATACAGTCACTTGGGACACAAGTAGGTGATTACAATTTCTTATACCAAATGTATATCGCATTATTAACCAATGTAAAAGTATCCGCTGTTTTCGGATATAAAATTTTATCAATTATATTTGATTATGGATTAGCTATTGCTATAGGTTTTTTAGCTGCATATTTATTTGATTATAAAAATAAGAAATTAATCTTTCTTGCAGGATATAGCCTTACGTTATTTTTACCTACTGTGATTTTAAATTCATCATATTGGGGGCAAGCAGATTCGATTTACTCTTTTTTTGCAATTTGTTCTTTGATGTTTTTATTGAAAGATAAATATTTATTTTCTTTTATTTCTCTAGGAATAGCATTTGGATTTAAATTACAATCTATATTCATTTTGCCTATTTTTTTATTGGTTTATTTAATACGAAAAAATTTTTCTATTTTGTATTTTCTATTGATACCTATGACAATGTATTTTATTTCTATGCCGTCTTTTATTTTTGGAAGATCTCTCCTATCTCCTATTAGTGTATATATGAATCAAGTTTCTGAATATAAAATTTTATCCAATGGTTTTAACGTATGGGGAATATTTGGAAATGAAGATTATAATAACTTACATTTGTTTGCTGTAATTTTAGCTGTTGCTATTTTAGCAATGGGCCTTTCTTACATTTGGATTACACATAAAAATGAAATTAGTTCCGAATTGATTTTAAAGTTAACTGTATGGTGTGTTTGGACATGTGTGATGTTTTTACCAAGTATGCATGAAAGATACGGATTTATTTCCGAATTATTAATGATTCCGCTTATTTTAAAAGATAAAAAAATGTTCTTACCTTTTATTTTAATGTTAATTCCTGTTCTATCTGGTTATTCATTGTTTTTATTTAAGACAGCTACTTTTAATAATATTTACATTTCTATGATTTATTTATTGGTTTATTTATATTTTTCATATTTGATTTTCCCTCCTTTTGAGAAAAATAATTCTTTAAATATGAGAAAGAATTAATTATAAAGAGAGAATAAATATATGAATTTACATAATATTAAAAACGTTTTTTTAGTTGGGTTACGAGGAATTATTATTTAATAATAATTTTTTTGTTAGTTGCTTTTTTAAGAATATTTAAATTTGGTACTATCCCTTATGGTATTACCACTGCACTGATGAATCTATGACAGGTTACAACGCTTGGACTTTACTGCATTATAATACGGACATGTGGGGATCTCATTATCCGTTATACCTTAAAGCTTGGGGAAGTGGTATGGAATGCTCTTTATGAATATTTGTTGATTCCTGTAATTAAAATATGGGGATTAAATATTTATACTGAACGTTCTATTTCATTGATTCTTGGAATCTTATTACTACCTTTATTTTATTTATTTTTAAAAAAATATGGAATAAAAATGTTGCAATTATTGTAATAACATTATTGGAAATTAATCCTTGGGCTATAATGATTTCACGACAAGGATTAGAATCAAATATATTGCCTTTTATGATTCTATTATCTTATACATTGTTTTCTTATGGATATTATCGTTGTTCTGCTGCTTTTTTTGCTATATCTATTTACGCTTATTCTAGTATTTTATTAGCTTTGCCAATCATGCTTTTAGTTTTATTTTTGTGGTCATTATACAAACATAAAATTACTTGGTGCATAGCATTTGAATCATTCGGAATATTTCTAGCAATCTCTTTGCCGATGTTACTATGGATCGCCGTTAATTCTTTTAATATGAAGCCTTTTGATATAGGTATTTTTTCTGTTTAGAAATTTACAATGATTAGACAAACTATAGGTGGTAGTTTAAAAGAAAACTTAAAGTTATTAATAACTCAGTTTGATGGCATGTTACAGAACGGAACAATTATCTCATCGTATATATGTTATTATTAATTTTTTCTTTTATAGGGTTCATTTCTTCAATTATATCTAGAAAAATTATAATTATATCTTGGTTTAGTGGAATCATTTCGATGTTATTTTTAGTGCAAGGTTAATGTTAATAGATTCAATCTTTCTTGGATATTAATATTAGCGCTTTCTTCTGTAGGTCTAGGGAGTATATTCAATATACTTATGGATAAAAAATCATATCAAAGAATTTTATTATCACTTTTGTTAATCATCGTAATACTCATACCCCCACGTAATATTTTTAAATAATTATTTTAAGTCGTTCAACTCATTACCAGATATTCAAAATGTATATAACCAAGGGTTTGAACAATCTTTAAATGAGGCAAAAAAAGAAAATAAACCCATTGAAATTGTTCAACCAGCAAACCAGCGTTATTCCTTAGTTTTATTTTACGATCGAACAGTTCCGAAAAAATTTACTGATACAGTTCAAGTTGAACAAGGAGAATTTGAATTTATACCTGTAACTAAATTTACAAATCATAAATTCACAGCATCTCCTACTAAAAATAAAAATAATGTAATCATTGTTCCGAATTACGTCAATTTAGAAGATCAGGAAAAAGAATATAATAAACAGTCGTTCGGAATGTATTCAGTGTATATTCCTAAGTGATAAATATTATTATCTAAATTAAAAATAATTTATGAGGCTTTTTAAAATGGCTAAAAATATCGTTGAGTTTAAAAATACAGATTTAGTAATTGATGAAAAAAAAATATTAAATAATATAAATATAAAAATAGAAGAGGGTAAGTTTTATACATTACTTGGCCCTTCAGGATCAGGTAAATCTACATTGTTATCTTTAATTTCTGGAAAAAATAAACCTACTAATGGTGAAGTGTTAATCGATGGAAAAGTAGTTAATGGTATACCGGTTAATAAAAGAAATGTTAATACTGTTTTTCAAAATTACGCTCTATTTCCTAATTTAAACGTCTATGAAAATATAGCTTTTGGGCCTCGTTTGAAACATAAATCTGAAAAAGAAATAGAAAAAATAGTAGATGAAATGTTATCTATTGTTAAATTATCAGATGTTAAAAATAGAAATATAAATGAACTTTCAGGTGGTCAACAACAAAGAATTGCTATTGCTAGAGCATTAGCCAATGAACCAAAAGTTTTATTATTAGATGAACC
>NEEE01009735.1:19548-37821 GCA_002278615.1 Pogonus chalceus | reverse complement strand
TTTATATATATTTTAGTGTTAGAAAAAATGAAAAAAAATAATACAAATAAAAAAAGAAATTTTATAATTTTTTCAATCATTTTAATAATTTTGTTATCAGTTTTCTCAATAAAAACTTTTCAAAAAGAACAAAAAGTAATTAATGTTTTTAATTGGGGGGATTATATAGACCCTTCTTTAATAAAAGATTTTGAAAAAGAATCTGGATATAAAGTAAACTATGAAACTTATGATTCTAACGAATCTTTGTATACAAAATTAAAACAGAATGGAACTTCTTATGATGTTGTTTTTCCCAGTGATTTCATGGTAGAAAAATTAAGAAAAGAAGGACTAATCAAAAAAATAGATAAAAATTCTTTAAAAAATTTTGACAATTTTTCAGATAGTGTTTTAGATAAAAATTTTGATCCAAATAACGAATTTTCTATTCCGTATTTTTGGGGTACGTTAGGAATAGTATATGATTCTTCCAAAATTGATAAAATTTCTTCTTGGGATGAATTATGGGATAAGAAATTTAAAAATAAAATTTTAATGGTTGATTCCGCAAGAGATTCACTTGGATTTGCATTAATAGCAAATAATCATAGTTTAAATAGTAAAAATGAATTAGATATAAATAATGCAGAAAATAGTTTAGAATCTTTAAAACCAAATATAATGGCTATTTTATCTGACGAAATGATCATGTATATGATTAATAAAGAAGCTCCTATTGCGATCACATGGTCAGGTCAGGCCGAAAAAATGATTGAAGAATATCCTTCTTTGAATTATATTGTTCCTGAAGAAGGAAGTAATCAATGGATAGATAACATTTCTATTACTTCGAATTCAAAAAATACTAAAGAAGCATATGAATTCATTAATTTCATTACCAGAAAAAACAATGTTAAAAAGAATACTGATTATGTTAAATACTATTCTCCTTTCGATAAAGATAAGAAAATAGATAGCAAAAAATTAGAAACTTTTATTGATTTAGGAAATTATTTTAATCAACTATATAATGATTTGTTTTTAGAGTTTAAAATGTCTTAAAAACATTGATAAATTTTGTTTTTTTTAGTATCATTTTCAAGTACGATTTAATTTTGATTCATGATAATCAATAAAAAACGTATTAAAGCAAGGATGTATAAGGTTGTGGCACGCTCGGAACTGTTGTTAGAGAAATGCCAGTTTTTATACGGAGTTAGCTGATTTTAAAAATCAACGAGGAGATTTAATGGCTGAAAAAAAGATTAGAATTCGTTTAAAGTCATACGAACATAGAATTATTGACCAATCTGCAGATAAAATTGTAGAAACTGCAAAAAGGACTGGTGCAGAAGTTTCTGGACCAATCCCATTACCTACACAAAGAACTTTATATACTGTATTGAGTTCTCCACATAAGCATAAAGATGCTAGAGAACAATTTGAAAAGAAAGTTCACAAACGTTTAATTGATATTGTTAATCCTACTGATAAAACAATAGATTTGTTAAGAAAATTAGATATTCCAAGTGGTGTATCTATAGAAATTAAATTATAAGAAAATTGGAGCATATTTATGTCACATAAAGGTATCTTAGGCCGTAAAGTTGGTATGACTCAGGTTTTTACCGATAAAGGAGAACTAGTTCCAGTTACTGTTATCGAAACTGGAGTAAACGTTGTTACACAAGTTAAAACTGTTGAAAATGATGGTTATAGTTCATTGCAATTATCTACTTTTGATAAGAAAGAAAATAAAGGCAATAAACCTGAGCAAGGTCACAGTAAAAAAGCAAATACGACCCCTAAGCGCTACGTTAAAGAAATACGTGATTTCGAAGGTGATTATAACCTTGGGGATGAAATCACAGCAGACATTTTTGAAAATGGTGAGTTTGTAAACGTTGCTGGTGTAACTAAAGGACATGGTTTTCAAGGTGCAATTAAGAAATTAGGACAAAGCAGAGGTCCTATGACCCACGGTTCAAGATATCACCGTCGTCCTGGTTCTATGGGTGCAATTATTAACAGAGTTTTCAAAGGTAAATTATTGCCTGGAAGAATGGGTGGAAACACAAGAACTGTTCAAAACTTAGTTGTAATGAGTGCCGATAAAGATAAAAACTTGCTTTTAATTAAAGGTAATGTTCCAGGTGCTAACAAGAGTTTTGTAACTATTAAAAGTACAATGAAAAATACTCCTAAGAGCAGTCTTGCCATTGCTGTAAAAGAAACTCCTGCAAGTGAAAAAGATACTAAGGAGAATACTAACAATGACTAAAGTTAAAATGTATAAACAAGACGGTTCTTCAGTAGGGGAAATTGAACTTAACGATCAAATTTTTGCTATCGAACCAAACAACTTTGTTATAACTGATGCCGTTCTAATGCAAAGAGCTTCTCTACGTCAAGGTACTCACTCAACTAAGAATCGTGGTGAAGTATCTGGTGGTGGACGTAAGCCTTGGAAACAAAAAGGAACTGGTAGAGCAAGACAAGGTTCAATTAGAGCTCCTCAATGGAGAGGTGGTGGAATTATCGGTGGTCCTACACCCAGAGATTATTCTTATCACATGAATAAAAAACAATATAGATTAGCTTTAAAATCTGTATTAAGTCAAAAAGTTCTTGATAATAAACTTGTGATTGTTGATGAATTCAAGTTTGAAAAGCCAAGTACAAAAGATTTTATTTCAAGTCTTTCAGCATTAAATATCAATACAAAGTTTTTAGCTGTTACAGAAAATGGAAACATAAATGCTAAAAAATCTATCAGAAATATTGAAAAATCTAATGTTATTGATGCTAATGGTATTAACGTTCTTGATATCATGAAGTCAGATGTTTTGCTTTTGACTCAAAGTGCTGTAAAACAAATTGAGGAGGTTCTTAGCTAATAATGGAATCTAGAGATATAATAATACGTCCAATTGTTACTGAAGATACTCAAGCAGAATTAGCGAACAAAAGATATGTTTTCGAAGTTAATCCTAATTCAACAAAAACACAAATAAAGTGGGCAATTGAAGACATTTTTGATGTAAATGTTGAATTTGTAAATACCGCAAATGTTCAAGGTAAAACTAAGAGACAAGGTAACTTCGTCGGAAAAAGAAGAAAAAGAAAAAAAGCAACTGTTCAATTAGCAAGTGATTCAAATGCAATAGAACAATTCAACCAAAACTAATCCTGGAGCGAAGAAATGGGAATAAAAGTTTATAAACCTACTACCAATGGTCGTCGAAACATGACAGGGTTAGATTTTAGTGAAATAACAAAATCTACTCCAGAAAAATCATTGTTGTCAAAAAAGTCAAGCACTGGTGCCAGAAATGCCCAAGGTAGAATGACAGTTAGACACCATGGTGGTGGACACAAAAAACAATATAGAATTATTGATTTTAAAAGAATTAAAGATGATCAATCAGCTACTATAAAATCTATTGAGTATGATCCAAACAGAACAGCTAACATTGCATTAGCAGTTTATGATGACGGTGTAAAAACTTATATCATTGCTCCTAAAGGATTGAAAGTTGGTCAAAAGATACAATCAGGTCCTTCTGCAGATATTACTGTAGGTAACACTTTGGAACTGAAGGATATACCTGATGGTACTCTTGTTCATAACATTGAAATAAAGAACGGAAAGGGTGGTCAAATCGCTCGTTCAGCTGGAACATCAGCGCAACTTCTTGGTAAAGAAGGTAAATATGTTATGTTAAGACTTTCTTCTGGTGAAATGAGATTAATACTTGCAAATAACAGAGCTACAATCGGTGAAGTTGGTAATGCCGAATATAGTTTGGTTAATTGGGGAAAAGCAGGAAGAAGTCGTTGGAAAGGAGTTACTCCACACGTCAGAGGTTCTGTTATGAACCCTAATGATCATCCACACGGTGGTGGTGAAGGTAAAGCTCCTATCGGAAGACCTTCTCCAATGTCACCATGGGGTAAGAAGACTGCTGGTAAGAAAACTCGTAAGAAGAATAAACTATCATCAAAGTTCATTGTTCGCGGAAGAAATAGTAAATAATTAAAATAAGGAGAAAATAAATGAGTAGAAGTTTAAAAAAAGGCCCATTTGCTGATCTTTCATTATTGAAAAAAATAAATGAAAATCAAGATAAGGAAAAAAAGCCAGTTATTAAAACTTGGTCACGAAGATCAACAATTTTCCCAAGTTTTATTGGATTTACTATCGCTGTTCATAATGGTAGAAAACATATTCCTGTTTTCATCCAAGATGACATGGTGGGACATAAGTTAGGTGAGTTTGTACCGACAAGAACATATCATGGTCACACAAGTAATGATAAAAAGGCTGGAAGAAAATAAAAATGGCAGAACAAGTTACTGAAGCTAGAGCAATTGCTAAAATTGTAAGAGTTGCTCCAAGAAAAGCAAGATTAGTATTAGATACTATTAGAAATAAAGATATCGCTGAAGCATTTGCTATTTTAGAATTTTTGCCTAATACAGCTACTGAAGCTGTTAGCAAAGTGTTAAAATCAGCAGTTGCTAACGCTGAAAACAATTTAGCTCTTGATCGTTCAGAATTGGTTATTATAAAAACTTTTGCTAACGAAGGTCCAACTATGAAAAGATTCAGACCTCGTGCAAAAGGTTCAGCATCAAATATCAATAAAAGAACAAGTCATATAACAGTCGTTGTTGGACTAAAAGATTCTAAAAAAGGGAATAAATAATGGGCCAAAAAATTAATCCAGTTGGTTTTAGAGTTGGTGTTATACGTAATTGGGATGCAACATGGTTTGGTGAAAAAGAACAATATCGTAATCAATTACAAGAAGATCTAAAACTTAGAAATTATATAGATAAAAATTTAAAAGATGCTTCAATTAATCGTGTTAGTATTGAAAGACCTACTAATAACAAAGTAGAAGTTATTATTTTTACTTCAAGACCTGGAATTGTTATTGGAAAAGGTGGATCTGAAATTGATAAATTGAAGAAAAACTTAGCAAAAATTGTTTCAACAAAGGATTCTAAAAAAAGCATTTTTATTAATGTTATAGAAGTAAAAAAGCCTGATTTAGACGCTATCCTTGTTGGAAGACAAATTGCTAATGACCTTGAAAGACGTGTTGCATTCCGTAGAGCAATGAGAGGAGCAATCCAAAGATCAATGCGTGCCGGAGCAAAAGGTATTAAAGTTATGGTTTCTGGTCGTTTGAATGGTGTTGATATTGCTCGTGTTGAACAATATACAGAAGGAACTGTCCCTTTGCATACTTTAAGAGCAGATATTGATTATTCATGGCAAGAAGCAAAAACTTCTTACGGGAATCTTGGTATTAAAACTTGGATTTATCGTGGAGATATTTTACCAGGTGATAAAACTATTGATGAAAAGTTAGTTGAAAGTAGTGAAAAAGCAAATAATCGTTCAAATAAACAACGTTCATCTCGTCGACCTAATACTGACAACAAAAAGTAACATAATTAAGGAGATTTCTGATCATGCTAGTACCAAAAAAAGTTAAATTTCGTCGTATGCATCGTGGTCATATGAGAGGTGAAGCCAAAGGTGGTAAAACTGTTACATTTGGTGAATACGGACTTAAAGCAACAACTTCTCATTGGATTACAAACCGTCAGATCGAAGCAGCCAGAATTGCTATGACTCGTCACATGAAACGTGGAGGAAAAGTTTGGATAAAAATTTTCCCTGACTTGAGTTATACATCAAAAGGTGTTGGTGTTCGTATGGGTAACGGTAAAGGTGCTCCCGAAGGTTGGGTATCACCTGTTAAACGCGAAAAAATAATGTTCGAAGTTGGTGGCGTTAGTGAAGAAGTTGCAAGAGAAGCATTGAGACTTGCTTCATACAAGCTACCAGTGAAAACAAAGATAGTTTCTAAAGAAGAATCATTGATGGAGGCTGGAGAATAAATATGAAAGCTTCTGAAATAAGAAAAATGTCAATTGAAGATATGAACAAAAAAATTCAAGAATTAAAAGTTGAATTATTTAATCTTCGTTTTCAATCTGCTGCTGGTAATATTGAAAATACAGCAAGATTGCGTAATATTAAAAAAGATATTGCTAGATTGAAGACAGAAATTCGTTCACAAGAAATATCAAATACTAAATAGGAGAAATATTGATGAGAAACTCAAGAAAGATCGTTCGTGGTCGTGTTGTTTCTGATAAGATGGACAAAACAATTGTCCTTGAAATAGAAACCTACAAAATTCACCCCGTCTACAAGAAAAGAGTTAAATATACTAAAAAGTATAAAGCTCATGATGAAAATAATGTTGCTAAAACAGGTGATTTAGTCGAAATTATGGAAACACGCCAACTTTCATCAAGTAAACATTTCAGACTAGTTAAAGTACTAGAAGAAGCAGTTATTATTTAAGCAAAGGAGATATAAGAGATGATACAACAAGAAACAAGATTAAAAGTCGCTGATAACTCCGGAGCTAAAGAAATACTTGCTATTAAAGTATTAGGTGGATCTGGACGTAAAGTTGCTAGCATCGGTGATGTTATCGTTGCAACTGTTAAACACGCAATTCCTGGTGGAAACGTTAAAAAGGGTGATGTTGTTAAAGCTGTAATAGTAAGAACTGTTACAAAAACACATAGAGCAGATGGTTCATATATTCGTTTTGATGATAATGCAGCTGTTGTGGTAAAAGATGACAAATCACCAGTTGGTACAAGAATTTTTGGACCAGTTGCCCGTGAACTACGTGATAAAAATTATATGAGAATAGTTTCTTTAGCACCGGAAGTTTTATAGAGGGAATATAACAATGATAAAAGTTGGAACTAAAGTCAAAGTTATTGCTGGAAAAGACAAGGGTAAAGAAGGGGAAGTTTTAAAAACTATGCCATCTTCTAACCGTGTACTTATTAAAGGCATTAACATCGCAAAAAAACATATGAAAAAAGATCATAACCATGAAGGTCATGATCATGCTAACGGCGGGATTGTTGAGAAAGAAATGGCTATTAACGCATCAAACGTTATGGTTATTGATAACAAAACAAAAAAAGCAGTTAGATTAGAAAAAAGTTAGCAAATAACAAACATAACAGGAGAAATTATTTTCATGAGTAGTTTATTAAAAAATAAGTATGTTAATGAAGTTCTTCCTGCTTTGATGGAAAAATTTGAATATTCTTCAACAATGCAAGCACCTAAAATCGAAAAGATTGTTTTGAATATGGGTGTTGGTGATGCTGTTACTAATTCAAATAGACTTGATGAAGCGGTTGAAGAATTAAAACTTATTTCTGGTCAACAACCAGTAATAACAAGAGCAAAAAAATCAATCGCCGGATTCAGACTTCGTGAAGGGATGCCAATTGGTACAAAAGTTACTTTGAGAAGGGATAGAATGTATGATTTTCTTTCAGAATTAATCAATATTTCTCTTCCTCGTGTTCGTGATTTCCATGGTGTTTCAAAAAAGTCATTTGACGGACGTGGAAATTATACTTTGGGTATAAAAGAACAATTAATTTTCCCTGAAATTAATTATGATAACGTTTCAAAAGTAAGAGGTCTTGATATTGTAATTGTTACAACTGCAAAGACTGACCAAGAAAGTTTTGAATTACTACAAAAATTAGGAATGCCATTCCAAAAGTAATCATTATTTAAAGTGCTTCTAAAGAACATAAGTTCTTTGAATTTTTAAACATGATATATGGTTAATTATTCAAAGAACCTTGTTACGATGTAACTATATAGTGGTTAAATTTTTAATTAAGGAAAAATAATTATGACAATGAGTGATCCAATTGCTGATTTTTTAACTAGAATCAGAAATGCTAATATGGTTAAACATGATACTGTTGATGCACCAGCATCAAAGATCAAACAAAATATCGCAGATATTTTACAAAAAGAAGGTTATATAAAAAGTTATTCTGTTTCTGAAACTGAAAACAACCAAGGTAATATTACTGTTACTTTGAAATATGGTCCTGAAAGACAAAGAGTTATCAGTGGTCTAAAACGTGTTTCAAAACCTGGTTTAAGAACTTATGCTGGTTCTGAAGACATTCCTAAAGTATTAAATGGAATGGGAATCGCAATCATTTCAACATCAAAAGGTTTAATTACTGATAAAGAAGCAAGAGCACAACATATCGGTGGAGAAGTTATTGCCTACATTTGGTAAAAAACTTACTTTAGGAGAAAACAATGAGTAGAATTGGATATAAGCCAATTACTTTGCCTGAAAAAGTAGAAATTAAGCAAGAAGGGCAAGTAGTTAACGTTAAAGGGCCGAAAGGTGAATTAAGTATTGTTCTTCCTGAAAACATTTCAATGAATGTTGATTCAGGAAATATTACTTTAGATAGAGCAAAAAACGATGGTAAAACTAAAGCACTTCATGGTACTGCAAGAGCTAACGTTGCTAACATGATAGAAGGTGTTTCAGGTGGATTTGAAAAGCATTTAGAATTAGTTGGTGTTGGTTATAGAGCACAATTACAAGGTGATAAACTAACAGTTTTCGTTGGTTATTCTCATCCAGTAGAATTTAATTCAAATGATGATATCAAACTTGCTGCACCAGATGCTAACCATATCGACATTTCTGGTATAAATAAACAAAAAGTTGGAGATTTTGCAGCTGAAATCAGATCAATTAGACCTCCTGAACCTTATAAAGGAAAGGGAATCAGATATGTTGGTGAACACGTAAGACGTAAGGAAGGTAAAACTGGTAAATAATAAATACCAGTAATTCAATTATGATTACAAAGAAAAATAAAATCAAAATAAGACAAAAGAAACACACAAAAGTTAGATCAAAAATTGTTGGTTCGAGCGAAACACCGCGTTTAAATGTTTTTAGATCAAACTCAAATATTTATGCTCAATTGATAGATGACGCTACCGGAACAACAATCGCTAGTGCTTCTACTGCTGAAAAAGATACAAATCTTTCTGGAACTAAAATCGAACAAGCAACTCAAGTTGGTGAATTGATAGCAGAAAGAGGAATGAAATCTAATATCAGTAAAGTAGTTTTTGATAGAGGTGGATACGTTTATCAAGGAAGAGTAAAAGCTGTTGCTGATGGTGCAAGATCAAAAGGTCTTAATTTTTAAAAAATAATTTAAGGAATAAACTAAATGATAGAGTATGTAGATCCCAAAACGTTAGGTGATATAGAAGAAAACGTTGTTTCTATAAATAGAATCACAAAAGTTGTTAAAGGTGGTAGAAGATTACGTTTCGCCGCATTAGTTGTAGTTGGAGATAAAAATGGTCATGTTGGTTTTGGAACTGGAAAAGCTCAAGAAGTTCCTGAAGCCATCAGAAAAGCCGTTGAAAGTGCCAAAAAGCACATGATTACTGTTCCTATAAAAGGAACTACAATACCAAACAAAGTTGTTGGTGTTGATGGTGGTGGACAAGTTATGTTGAAGCCATCTGAAGAAGGTGCTGGTGTTGCTGCTGGTGGTGCTACTCGTTCTGTTATGGAATTAGCTGGTATTTCAGATATTACATCAAAAAACTTAGGTTCTTCAAATCCAATCAATACTGTTAGAGCAACTTTTAATGCTATATCACAATTAAGAGATGCAAAAGAAATTGCCGAATTAAGAGGCATAACAGTAGATCAATTACTTAACTAAGGAGTCTGTTAATGTCAGATCTAAAAATTACTTTAATAAAAAGTGCTGCTCATAGAATTCCAAAGCATAGAGCAATTGTTAAATCTTTGGGACTTTCAAAAATTAATTCTTCTGTAATCAAGAAAGATAATCCTGCAACTAGAGGACAAATTTTTGAAGTTGCTTATCTTATTGATGTTCAAGAAGCTAAATAAGGGTTGGTATAAAAAATGAATTTAAATGAACTTCAAGTCGCACCAGGTTCTAGAAAGAACAAGACAAGAAAAGCCAGAGGTGCTTCTACTACAAAAGGTGGAACTTCTGGACGTGGTACAAAAGGTCAAAAAGCTAGAGAAGGAAAAAAGATCCGTTTAGATTTTGAAGGTGGTCAAATGCCACTTTTCCGTAGAATTCCAAAACGTGGTTTTAATAATATTTCTAGAAAAGAATATGAAATTGTTTCATTAGATAAATTAAATCAATTTAATGAAAACGAAACTATTACTCCTGAACTTCTTGTTGAAAAAGGTATTGTTAACAACAACCGTTCAGGAATTAAAATACTTGGGAATGGAACTTTGGACAAGAAACTTTCTGTCGAAGCAAATAAATTTTCAAAAACCGCTGTCGAAGCAATCGAGAAAAATGGTGGTTCTGTAAAGGTGGTCTAGTGTTTAAAATTTGGAAAGAAGCATTTCTTGAAAAGTCACTTAGAGAAAGAATATTATGGACACTTGGAATATTACTTTTTTACCGTTTTGGTACTCATATAACTGTTCCTGGTGTTAATCCTGAAGCAATGACTTCACTTATGAATGAAACTAGCCTTCTATCAGTATTGAACTTACTTGCTGGTGGAGGAATGGCTCAATATTCATTGTTTGCTCTTGGAGTTTCTCCGTTTATTACTGCTCAAATTATTGTTCAATTGTTACAACAAGATATCGTACCTAAATTAACCGAATGGTCTAAACAAGGTGAAACAGGTAGAAGAAAGTTGAACAATTTAACAAAGTGGCTGTCTATAATAATCGCATTTGTACAGTCAATTGGTATAACTGCTGGATTAGAGACAATGTCATCAAGAATTGGGGTTAAACTATTAACTGATAATTCAAAGACTACGTATTTCTTAATTGCTTTAACAATGACTATAGGAACTCTTTTTGCTATGTGGCTTGGTAATATGATCATGGAAAAAGGCATCGGTCAAGGAATGTCTATGATAATTATGGCTGGGATTGTTTCTTCGATTGTTCCAAGTATTTGGGAAATGTTTAGATCTGATGTCCTTTCATTAGTCGGTAATATAGATGGTTGGATTCAATTTATTGTTGTTATATTATCTGTAATTCTTGTAACAGGAATTGTTGTTTATGTATATGATGGTATTAGAAAAATTAGAATTCAATATACAAGATTACCTTCTAGTTTTGGAGAGGAATCTTTCTTGCCTCTTAGAGTAAACGTTGCAGGAGTTATACCTGTTATATTTGCTTCTTCAATCATAACTACACCATCAACAATTTTGACAGCTTTTAATTCAAAGTGGTCAACGTATTCTTGGTACGAACCAGTTTCAAATATTTTCAATATGCAAACTTATCAAGGTGCAACATTGTATGCGTTATTAATAATTCTTTTCACTTACTTTTATGCCTTTGTTCAAGTAAATCCCGAAAAACTTTCAGAAAATTTGCAAAAACAAGGTGCATATATTGTTGGAGTAAGACCAGGAGAACATACAAAAGTATTTATGACTCAGGTCATTATGCGTTTGTCTGGTTTAGGATCTATATTTTTGGCAGCTATAGCAGTGTTGCCAATAATAGTTTCTAATACAAATCTTCTTCCAAGAGCTAATAAACTTGCAATTGGTGGTACAAGTCTTTTGATTATTGTTAGTGCTTCTATAGATTTAACAAAGCAAGTTAAAGGACTACTTTTGAAAAAGAATTATTCTGGATTCATAAGTTATCCAAAAAAAGTAAAAAAAGGTCGTAAATAATGAGTAAAAACATTATTCTTCTTGGAATGCCTGGTGTAGGAAAGGGTACAAACGCCGAATTGATTATTAAAGATTTTGATATTCCTCATATTAGTACTGGTGAAATTTTCCGTGCAGAAATGGAAAACAAAACAGAGCTTGGAGAAGAAGCACTATCTTATATCAACAAAGGTAATTTAGTTCCTGATTCTATAACAAATGATATTGTTGATAAACGTTTATCTCAAAAAGATGTCATTGATAAAAAAGGATTTTTACTTGATGGTTATCCAAGAAATATTCAACAAGCAGAATCATTGGATACATTTTTAAAAAGTAAAAATACTAAAGTTGATTTTGTAATTTACTTAAGTGCTTCAGATGAAACAATCTATGATAGATTGATTAATCGAGGTAGGAAAGACGATACAAAAGAAATAATAGAAAACAGAATTAAAGTCGCTAAAGAACAAACATTACCACTAGTTAATTATTATGAAAATCAAAATAAATTGATTACAATTGATGGAAACAGAGAAATAAATGATGTTTACAAAGATGTAAAAAAATTAATAGAAAATTTTGATTAATTACATAATTAAAGTTATAATTAACGAGTTCATCTTAAATTTTTGGAGAGTGTTATAAGTGTCAAAAGACAACGTTATTGAAATCGAAGGTAAAATAAAAGAAACAAAACCTAATGCAAATTTTATGGTTGAGTTAGAAAACGGTGCTGTTATTCAAGCAACTGTTTCTGGAAAAATCAGAAAAAACTACATTAGAATTTTGCCTGGAGATAGAGTTCTTATTGAAATGAGTCCTTATGATCTAACAAAAGGTCGCATTACTTATCGTTACAGATAATAATTTAAGTGGATTTAATCAGTTAACCGAATAGGAGGAATAGATTATGAAGGTACGTCCATCAGTAAAACCCATTTGTGAATATTGCAAAGTTATTAAAAGAAATGGGAAAGTTATGGTTATTTGCTCAGTTTACCCTAAGCACAAGCAGAGACAAGGTAAATAATTTTTTGTCGGAATATCACCGACGTACATATTCTAAAAAAGGAGAAATTGTTCATGGCTCGTATTGCAGGTATTGATTTACCAAAGGATAAGAGAATTAGTATTGCTCTTACTTATATTTACGGAATCGGTAATTCTACAGCTAAAGAAATTCTTGATAAAACAGGTATTTCTGATGATGTTAGAGTTAGAGATTTAACACCCGAAAACGAAGATAATCTTCGTAAGGCTGTTGATGAAATGAATATCGAACTTGAAGGTGACTTACGTCGTAAGGTTTCACTTAACATTAAGAATCTTCAAGAAATCGGTAGTTACCGTGGCACTAGGCACAGACGTGGTTTGCCCGTTAGAGGTCAAAACACCAAAAATAATGCAAGAACTAGAAAAGGCCCAGCTAGCGCAATCGCTGGAAAAAAGAAATAATTTTCTAGTAGTTTGATGTATATAACTAAGTAAACTATAGGAGAAGAAATGGTAACAAGTTCAAGGAAAAAGAGACAAAAAAAGAATATTGAATCTGGTGTTGCTCATATACACGCTACTTTTAACAACACTATTGTAATGATTACCGATAAAGCCGGGAATGCTATTTCATGGTCATCTGCGGGAACATTAGGATTTAAAGGTTCAAGAAAATCTACTCCATTCGCTGCTCAGTTAGCTGGTGAAGCTGCTGCTAAAAGCGCTATGGGAAATAACATGAAAACTGTTGAAGTTTCTGTTAAAGGACCTGGACCTGGAAGAGAATCAGCAATTCGTTCACTTTCTGCTGCAGGTTTAAATATTACTTCAATTACAGATGTAACTCCTGTTCCTCATAACGGTTCAAGACCACCTAAAAGAAGAAGAGTTTAATTTAATTTTTAAACAAAAAAAGGAGAAACAAGGAATATTTTATGATTGAATTCGATAAGCCTAAAATTATTGTCACTGATGATGATTCAAGTCATGCAAGTTTTTCTGTAGAACCTTTAGAAAGAGGATACGGTACAACTCTTGGTAATTCACTAAGAAGAGTATTGTTAAACTCTCTTCCTGGTGCAGCTATTAATAGCGTAAAGATCGATGGTGTGTTTCATGAATTCTCTACGATCGATGGTGTTGTTGAAGACGTTACTCAAATAGTCTTAAATATTAAAAATATTATAATTAAGATGAAAGGCAACGAAGAAAGGGAAATTGAAATTGATTTCAATGGACCTGGTGAAATAAAAGCTTCAGATATCAAAGCTAGTGAAGGAATTGAGATCATAAATCCAGATCTCCATATTGCTACAGTAACTGCTAAGAAAAACCTTCATTTTGTTCTTACTGTTAACAAAGGTAGAGGATACTATTCTGCTAATGAAAACAAAGAAATGAGTGGAAAACAAGATGAAATAGGTGTAATATTTACTGATTCAATTTATACTCCGGTCAAGAAAGTTAACTATAAAGTTGAAAATACAAGAGTAGGTAGAAGTGATGATTACGATAAACTTACAATTGATATTTGGACAAATGGTTCAATCGCGCCAGATGATTCATTGAAACAAGGTTCAAGTATATTAACTGAACATTTAAATGTTTTCACACAAATGGAAGCTACTGAATTTGATGAACCTCAAGAATTGATGGTTGAACAACCTATTGTAGATGAAGAAAAAGATGATTCAATGTCAATTGATGAATTGAATTTAAATGCTAGAAGTTATAATTGCCTTAAAAAAGATGGTATTAACACTATTAAGCAATTGACAAGTAAAACTGAAAATGATCTTAATAATGTTAAAAATCTTGGTAAAAAATCAGTAGAAGAAATAGTTGAAAAACTTAAAGATCACGGTTTAAGTTTACAAGACTAATTTACAAAAATAACTAAGGAGGCAAAAGTTTATGTCATATAGAAAACTTCAAAGAACTAAATCTCAAAGAAAAGCACTTTTAAGAGATTTAACAACAAGTTTAATTTTAAATGGTAGAATTGAAACTTCTGCTGCTAAAGCTAAAGAAGTTAGAAAGCAAGCTGAAAAAATGATTACTCTTGGAAAAAAGAACGATCTTAATTCACGTCGTAAAGCTAATACTATTTTAAGAAATGTTATTGACGTTAATTCTGCAGCTAATAGCGAAGAAGAAAACGTTGAAATTTTAACGGTATTACAAAAGTTATTTAATGAAGTTGCGCCTCGTTTCAAAGATAGGAATGGTGGTTATACAAGAATCATTAAAACTCGTCAAAGAAGAGGAGATGCTGCTGAAATGGCAGTTATCGAATTAACTGAACAATAATTAAATTATTTAATATAAAAAAACACCTTATCAATAAGGTGTTTTTTAGTATATTCTATTTATTGTTTGTTCCATTATACTGCTTAATAACTTTTTACTTTGTCCATCTTTTAATGTATCAATTGTGTTTTTAGACTCTAATATATATTTTTTTGCAATTTCTTTTGTTTTTGAAAGATAACCATTATTGTAAATATATTCATTTATATTTTCGAATTGTTCATCTTCAATTAAATCAACAATTTTTCCCTTATTATCTTTTATAGAAAGTAAAATTGGAAAATTAAATATTCCGTTTTTAAGATCATTAATTGAATTTTTATTTACAATTTTTTCATCCTTAAAATCTAATAGGTCATCAATTAATTGAAAAGCTATCCCTATATTATCTAAAATATTAGTTATCTTGTTTATTTCTTCTTTATCCGGGTTGTTATTTACAGAATATACTCCTAATAATCCAGATAATATAAATAAGGAAGAAGTTTTATTGGAAATTTGTTCGATATAATTTTCTTCGGTTATATTAAAATTATTCCTATTTCTTTTTTGACTTAATTCACCTTTTAAAATCCTATTTAGGTATTTTATAGCAATAGAATTAGCTTTATTTATATTAGTTGAATTTATTAAGGAAAGAGCCTCGGAAAGTAATATGTCACCTGAATAAACAGCTGTAGAATTTGAAAATCTTTTATTTAAAGTATCATACCCTCGTCTTAAATTAGATTTGTCGATGACATCATCATGAAGTAGAGTAGCATCATGAATAATTTCTATTGCTGCGGCCAGTTTTAAAGTATTTTCATTTGAGTTACCAAAAATATTAGCAAATAATATTGTAATGGTTGGTCTCATTTTTTTACCTTTAGAAACCAATTTCAAAAGATGGCTTTCAACTTCTTTATCACCAATATTTTTAACGGATCTGTTTATTAATTCATCAACTTGTTTTAATTCTTTTCCTATAACTTTTTTCATTAATAGTGAATAAGTATCCATTTGTTACCTTTTTTACTTTTTATTATGTAAAGGCATTAAAAAACGCCTGTTGAAAATGACAGAAACTATTTTTTCTCTTTTATTTCGTTATAGTGAGTTTTAGATTGTCCATACCATAACTTTCCTAAATGTTTTTGAATGAATGGTTGTAACCATTTATCGACACCTAGATTTCTTCCTGAACCACTTAGAAGACTGAATGAAACAAATATTAATAATGTTTTAATCAAACCAAATCCAAGCGAAGGTAAGAACAACAACATAATCATAGAAAAAATCAAAGTTATATTTGTGAAGAAACCAAATAATATAAAAATACCAATAAGTGTTGATATAAATGCTAAAAATCCAGAATTAGGAATAAATGAGAATTGATCCAATCCAGAAGAAGCAGATATAATCCAAATGAAAGCAACAAGTATTCTTAGAGGAAGACTCCAAAGAGTATTTCCTTGTCTACTTATAATACCGTTTGTAGGTTCTCTATCGTTTTTCATTCTAAAGAATTCATTAGTAAGGTATTTCCAAATCGAACCTAAAGAAAGTATTTGAGTGAAGTAATAAAGGTTTATTCCATGTTTTGCTAATGTAGCAATGAATCCTGAAATATTTATGAAATTAAACAAACTAGCAACTGTATATTCAGAACCTACAGAAACAGCAAAACCATGATCAATTCTTTTGAATGGAACATTTGTTTCCTTACCTTGTATACTGTTAACTATATTTTTATATGCGGTAGCTGCCATTGATTCTCCACCTTCAACAGTTTGAGGAGTAGGTCCGCTTTTTGGATCAACCCATTCAATGATATCTCCAGCACCATAAATATTATCGTAGTTTCCAATTTTCATGTTTTCGTTGACTTTAACACGTCCACCACGTCCAGATTCATATTCTAATCCAAAATTTTGAATAGTATCCTTAGCTTTTACACCAGCAGTCCATACAAGTGTTCTAGTAGAAATTTTATTTCCATCTTTAAATTTGATGTTATCTTCATTAACTTCTATAACTTGAGAATTTTTTAATATGTTAATTCCGTTTCCAGACATATAATCTTCAGCTTTATCAGCTAATTTACGATCTTTTAACATATTTAATATTGAAGGTGTTGCTTCAATTAAATTTAATTTCATTTCTGAAGGTTCAAAGTTAAATTCTTTAGATAATACTTGTCTTTGCTGGATTAATTCACCGATTAATTCAACACCAGTAAATCCTGAACCTACAACTGAAATAGTCATTAATTCTTCTTTTAATTTAGGATCAGTTTCTATAGAACCTTTTTGAATGGTAGATCTAATATGTTCTTTTAGTTGCATTGCTTCTTCTAGTGACCACAATGTAAATCCATTTTCTTTGACACCAGGAGTTCCAAAATCATTTGTTTCTCCACCGATTGCTATCAAAAGTTCTTCGAATTTAATGTCTCCAACAGAAGTTTTTACAATATTATCACTTGGTTCTATTTTATTTACATAGGCAGTTACAATTTTTACGTTATTAGATTTATGGAATAACATTTCTAAATCTTCTTGAACGTGGTTGTGAGTAACCCTTTCAGTAGCCACTTCATGTATTTCGGTTTGATAAGTCATATAAGAATTCTTATCAATTAAAACAATTTGATAATCTTTTTTATTTCTTAATTTAGCACTAAGACGCTTAGCGGCATAAATACCAGCAAAACCAGCACCAACAATTACAATATTTTTTTTATCAGCCATAATTTCTCTCTACTTTATAATAAAAACTGTACATATAATTAATTATAATATTAATTAAAAAAATTGTATAAAAATTAACAAATGAAAGGCCAATATTATAAAAAAATATCAAAAATTGACTGAAAAGATAAATGGTATAATTAATAATTATTCAATAACCAAAAATATAATATAGAAAACATAAAAATGACACTAAATAAAGAAATTACTCTATCAATTAAAAACGTTTTTTTTAAGTTCGATAATGAAAAAGATTATATTTACAAAAATTTAAATCTAGATATTGCTAGAGGAGAAGTTGTATCAATTATTGGTAGCAATGGAGCTGGTAAATCTACATTAATAAAATTAATTATTGGATTACTTGATCCTGAAAAAGGAACTATTTCAAGAAAGGGAAGAATTGGTTTGGTTTCTCAAGTTCCTGATAATCAGTTTGTTGGAGCTACCGTAGAAGACGACATAGCCTTCGGATTAGAAAATTTAAAAATTTCTAGATCAGGTATGATTTCAAAAATAGACAACGTTTTAGAAATGGTTAGAATGGCAAATTATAAACATTCTGATCCTCATAATTTATCAGGAGGTCAACAGCAAAGAGTAGCAATTGCTGGCGTTATCGTTTTAAATCCTGATATTTTAATTTTAGAT